>CABPRJ010000053.1:147466-304495 GCA_902439185.1 Cinara cedri | reverse complement strand
TACCTTTTGGATTTGTACAGCAAGTTCTCTGGTAGGTGATAAGCATAAAACTTGAGTATCTCTTAATTGAGTGTCAATGGATTGCAGCATAGCAATTGAAAATGTCGCTGTCTTACCCGTACCAGACTGAGCTTGGGCTATGACATCGCGTCCTTTGATCATCGGTTTGATAGCTCTTTGTTGTATAGCCGATGGGCGTTCGAAACCTACAAAAAAACCCCATTGAAATAACACAATATTAGTAATGCATAGGCAAGTAGTATACACAAGTCTTAACGGTTAAGAGACTTACCGTATGAGTAAATACCACGAACGAGATCTTCCCGGAGATGCATATTATCGAACGCAGTGAGTATTTCGACATCTTCACTAGTCTCGAAATCTACGTATGATAAATCTTTAATTAAACCTTCCGATTTGTTTTTTCTGGCTGCCATTTCGAGATTTAATAATTCGCACAGTGTTTTAAATGTTAATTAGAAACTATAGTCAAGATTCAGTAACGCGCACCGGCAACAAAAAAGAACATTAATTAGTGATTTTGATAACATGGATTTTATCGAAGCGTCTGTATCTGTTTATCAGAAGTTATCATAATTTATGACAAAATAAATTTGTTAGTGTTTTATAATTTTTTTAGTATCATACAAATATTTGGTGACATTAAAACTGGCCCCTGAGTATCGTGTCCCCCGCTGTTTCCCCTGCTCGTTATCCATGGGTTCTTAAACTAAATCGTTTAACTCACAATGGCAGCTGCAGCTGTTACAGTGCTGCGGCTTTTAATTTAATTACTTTACATTGTGTGTTCCTTGATAACCTCGATTATCAATCAAAGGAAACACCCAATTGTTTATCTAATTGAATAGCAAGGAATATTGATTCATATTAATATCACTAATTATATCTTAATTCGTAATTAAAACGCTAAACTTTCTATCACGTGGTCATAACATTTTATTTGATAATAGATGTTAACCCGATAATATATCAATGTATTATATTGTACTTAATTAGATATTAATATATATAATAAATAAATTTAATTTGGTATTCAATTTAAGGAACATATTAAAATGTAAAACTAAAAAAAAAAAGCGTTGCCAAATGTTGATAATACCACATAATTTTAATAATACTTTTCTGTCGTCCATAAAACCGAATATTTTATTGATTGATGGTCCGATGCATCGAGTAACAGTCTGATCAGTCATCAAATTTATTAAATTTTATGAGGAACATCGAAAATCATCGGATTGTTCATCTAATTGATAATCTGGCTTGTCGAGGAACACACAAACAGTTCCATTTAATTGTATTATCAAAACATTATTATTTAGGGTTATTGAAATTGAATGATTTCATAGATTTTAATTAATTATAAATATTTTCTTTTTAAAATAATATTCATCTATATTAAAAAGATATATTAAGAATCATAAACATAGAGTATGGGTTCACTAGTTTACTCTACATAATTTGGATGGATTACCTACTGCTTATTATTGATAATTAATGTAGGTATTATTTCTTGCGTTCTAAAAACCACTGGAATTACACCTTCGGCTTCAGTACCAGTGTACCATTATAACATAGAGTAAATATAATAGTGTCTAAAATTTAGATCTTAGATTAAATAAATAGATATTTTAAAAAGAAATAATTTGTATTAGTGTAGCATTGTAAGGTTAAGAAATGTCTAAGCATTTCTTAGTTTTTCCCTGGAAATTATCTAATGTGAAAAAAGTCAACATTAGGTACATTTATTATGAAAAACTTTATCCAATAGTTTTACCATTTTAATACAATTTCTTATAAAACATTTTTTCTTATCTCTTGAGTGCTATCCAATACTAATGTGATAATATTATAGTCTTAAAAATGTATTTTCCTAATTTCAAAATATTGAACATTATTATGTTTAATACATCGTTTGAATCACTTCATTAGAAAAACCATTTGAATATTTAAAATCATCAGCAAGGAAAACCAGCCTTTTCTCGTGCCATTGTTGAACACACATAATATTATACATTCTATTTTTGGTAAACAGAAAAAAAATACAATGTGTATACATTGTACTTTTCATTTTTTTTTTGTTTTTCTCCGACCAACCGTTAGTTTTCTTACCAAAAAAGTTACTGAAGTTAAAAATAAGTTGAATACAATTTTTATTAAAAACAAAAAAAAAATACATATTATACAATCAATATAAAACAATTGTTCTATATGTATAAAACATCAGTAAACAATAATAATACATTCATTGCTATTATAAAAGTATAAAATGCTATTGCTATTATTATATAATTAATAACATTTAATTTAATTAATTATAATATAATAAATAAAATTATTTTTTCCGTGGTTTATTTTTCCAGTGGATTTTTTCACTACATTCCCCATTTGTATAAATAGTCTTTTACGCGATACTGAAGAAATTGTTTTGTTCCGAGCTATACATTAGGGAGTTTGTATAAATTAAAAAACTTTAAATGGTTATATTTTTTAGAATATAATTATTTGATATTATCATCTTTAATATTATTTTGAATACCTAAGTACTGTATTAGACAACCATAATTTCTGCTTATAATTAACCTCCTGTAACCCTGTTTAATTGTCAAGCATTTCTATTTTGTCTAACAATTTTAGCAGAGTACCTACCAAATAAAAAAGGTGCAATTGAGTGCTCAATACTTCGCACATAAGTGTAGCCACTGTTGTAGGTAGAAAGTTTGGAAGGTTGGATACAGATGGGAATTTGATGATTATCTGTAAGCAACGATAAACCATTGCTATCGAAAAAGCTATTCTGAACGAAGTTCAGTTGATAGTGCTGCTTTGTCAACAATATATATCATATTATGGTAAAATAAGCATTTTACCATATTATGCAGTGGTGTATTTATAGCTATGATTTTTTTTCTTTTTAGGATTTAATTGTCTTTTATATTCCTAGTTTTACTAACAAAGAGAGGCAAGAATTCAAAAAACTTGTTGAATTTTATTACCCTAATGTCGATATGATTGATATATGTATGAGTAAATTGCAAATTTGGAAAAACTATATTGAGAATAACATGTATAAAAATGGTTTAGAGGCACTGAAAAACTGTGACAAAGATATTTTCCCCAGTGTATTTTTATTGATGAAAATATTTTGCACATTACCTATTTTAACAAATGAATCCGAAAGAAGTTGTTCAAGCTTAAAAATAATAAAAACCTATTTGAGGAATTCTATGAAAGTGGTAATTTTTTTATTTGATAGGTTTTTTATAGTTTATATTAAACTTATATTTTGATAAGATTAAACGGTTTAGTGAAGTCTATACATCGAGATACACAAATAAAAACTTATGAAACCATAAATGAGCTTGCCTTGAATCCAAGAAAATTAGACATCCTTATATGAAAATAAAGAAATATGTGATTACTGATTAATCTGTCTTTCATATAAAACACAAAATTATTGTGCTAAAACATAATCAAGTTTAATTACTTGATTATGTTTTTTTCATTTTGTAATTTATAATGATTAATTTAAAAAAAAAATTGGATATTTTGGTGGGGGGCATAACCTCCCACGGCTTTGTACGCTAAACTTCTTGTCATCTGCACCCTACAAAAAATCTTATTTACGCTACTGTATTATGCAATAACATTTTTTTTAATAATTTTGTTTAATATTGTAGGTACCTACCTATTTTCAAGTTCTCAGTTTTTTTTTTAATATATTGAAAAACATTTAAAAAGTACATCCTCAATCCGATTTTATTTCAGAAAAAGTGCTATTATTGTAAATCAGAGCAAGTTTTCTGATAGAATAGTTGTACACAGATAAAAAAATAAATATCTGCAAAACCAATATCTACATTCTCCGCTAAAATCTAAAAAATTATGTCAAATAATACATTGATTATATCTATTATATTTACTTCTGGACCAATGACTATGCCAAATGCTAATGTAAGTCCACTTCTCTCGGGGGGGGGTCGTCCTTATCACCCCTCCTCAGGGACTTGCCTGCTTACACATTTTAAAATTTTCATTTATACCGAAAACCCATTTCACCGATTTTTACTTTATTTTATTGAATATTGAATAAAATAGTAGGTACCTATTTAGCAAATTAAAAATATTGGTTAGGTTGTTTATTTGAAGGTTTAATTTCTGGAAAAATAGTAGTCCCTAGGAAGTATTTTCCTTTGGGGTATTTAATACTGTCGGTCAAAAATTTGTCTGCTTAAATATTTCTGGATGAAAATTAAAAGTGTTAGATTGACTTTTTATATCCCTTTCCCCTTAATGGTTTTAAACCTGCAGATAGACATATAATTATTTATAAGTCATTAAACAATAGACTTGATAATTACAAAACAAATGGTAATTGTAAACCAGAGCGGAAACTTAAGATACCTAATTGAACTCGAAAAACTTTAAAACATAAACCTTTTGAAATAGATATTCACTGATAAGTAACTAGTCTGATAAAAAACTTATCTACCCATATCGTCTGATAAAAATTTGTCTGGGAATTATTGTAATTTTTTAGTTTTATATTAACAATTTCAATACTCAATAAGTCGATAACAACATTTCAACAACAATTATACAAATTACAGTTTTCACAACCAATTAGTTTATTATTATAAATTATAATACTTCATTGTGTAAACAGTGAACAGATACAACAGTAGAATAGGTGTACATTTTTTTGTTTCTATAATTTTTATGTTTGGTGTATATGTATTTGCTTTAGACAGAAAATGAGTTTGACTTATAAAGAATTTATTGATTATGCTTTGGATTTTAAAAATCATTCAGACTCAATTGATGATGATTGGAATATATGTGAACATAAAAATCCTATGGTAAAGTAATATTCATTTTTTATTTTATGAACACAAAAATAATAAAAAACACCTATAGATACATTAAAACTTTAAATATTATATTTAGTACTGCAAATTGTATTACAATAAGTAAACATGTAATATCCTGATAATGTTTTGTTTTTTGTTATAGAATGGAAGTACTGTAATATATTTGGCTAAAAAAAAGATGCAAACATTTAAAAAAACTTCACTGAACTCAAATCAGTCTGGTTGGTTTATTGATTCTTTCTTGTACCTACATCATAATGATGGGTATTAAAGAAAAATAAAATGTTTAATTAAATTTGATTATAAATATTTTCTTTACTATTTAATTGAAAATAGGCACTTGTTTTTCTAAGTAGAGGGAAACATATTTAGTTATTCGATTTATAATTATAATTTTTTTTACCTTAACAACTATACAGAACTTTAATAGGTATTACTTTAAAAATTTAATATAGAATTTCAAATTTTGCTCAAGAACATTTATTTTTCCAAATAAGATTATTATCACAATGTACATTTAAATATTAAAAATCAATAATATATACTGGCATGTTCTAATGTAACGTTTCAAAAATAGTATATTACCAAAAAAAAGTGTCCTCTTTGTTATAAATTTATAATTGGAAAGTATTACTAAAATACCATGTATACTTTGTACCTTTACTACTTATGTAACTAGTTGCCTTGTTATACTTTAAATAAAGTATTTCTCTTGTAGAGTTTCAGGGAGAAAAAAATATTTATCCAGTTATGTGTGAATATCATATATTATATAATTCAAGCTATTCGTGTCCTGACATGTTTTTCAATATGTGGTATACAGGTAAACTAAGTAACAATTTAAAAATTATATCAATTATTACACTATTGAGGAAACCATATTATATTTTTTTATTCAGATGGAAAATTATTATCATTGGAAGACATATGGTCTATGGTTCATTCAATTTTTAAACAAAACATAGAACATGATAAATGGAATTTTATTACACAAAAGGTTTTTTATTTTTTAATTGCAATCTCAGGTAAATAGTTATTTAAAAATGTAAGTAATCAATTTAATATTATTTTAGGAACATTTATTAAACAACAAACCATTTTTTAGAATACACCCTTGTCAGAATACACATGTTTTAAAAACATTGGGTTTTTCTTCAGAAAATATATATAAGTAAGTCAAAAAATAACAATTGTTTTTTTTTCTGTTTAAAAGAGTTAAGCAAATTAAATTCCATTACTTAAAATTACTACTGTGGCCTATGTTTATTATTTAATTACTATATTTTCTTTTATAGCTGTGCTCTTTATTCATATAGGCAGAACCATGCCTAGGGGGGGTGCGAGAAGTGTTCATGGGATCCGAATGCCCAGCAGACAGGTTGAGCCTTATTTTTAGCTCATCGGAATAAATTTTTCTGGCACTAAGTGTAAATTTTGCTGGGCATGGTACTGCATATAAGTGAAGTCTGCTACTCTTATTCTTACCATCTACATGTCCCTCTATCCTTCACTATGTTTTCTATGTTTCTTCTTTGTTTACCTAATATGTCATTATAATATAATTTTTATTCTATTCATACATAAATTTCTGAATACAAAAATAAACAAAATTATCAAATTTAACTACTTATAAAAAAAAAAAAAAAGAAATAATAATAATTGACTGTCTTGTCCTATGCGTTATACCATATTTTACTACTCTACAGCAATATTTAAATAATATCTTCTTATAAGAAATGGATGATGTTATAATGTATATAAATGTTATAGTGTTTTATTATGTTAAAATTATTGTACTGATATTATCTTGTTATTCATTAACATTCATTTTTATACGAATATAAAAATAATTAGAAAAAAAAAATTGTAATATTATTAGGTATGCAACAAAATACCTTCCTTGGTTATTGTTGCACAAGCTGAATGGGTCTTCTGTAGTTTCTTACTCTTAATTCTTCATTTTGTATATCATAAAATTATTTTGCTGAAATTTTGAAATGTCAAGTATTAACTAAATATACAATCAAAAATAATATATTTTATATAAACTCATAGATTAAAAAATAACAGTGTATGGAGAGAGAGTGCTAATCTTTATTATCATTAAATCATAATAATAAAGATATAAATAGCATGTTAGCCTAGTAATCAATATTATTGATGAATAATATTAAATTAATACTTATTTTTCAGGTATAATCCTTTAATAACTTGGTTAAGTACTATTAATTCATTTATCGGCCTGGAACTTCCGGAATCATATGGATGTATAAATTCAAATTTTTTACCTATATAACTCATATTCATATTAGAGAAAGGCTATTCATTTTGTGGAAATATAAAATTTTAATTTGAGAAATGTATTATTTATGTCATAATTATTAGAACATATTATTGATAAAGGTTTTTGTAATATTTGCCTAATAAATGAGCATGTTGTAACTTTGTAAGTATTGAAAAAATTACTTTGGAATGCCTTAAAAAAATATATATGTAACTCAGAAATTATCAATGACTTTTCAAAAGTAATATCATAATTTTGGAAGTCTTCAAAAGAGAAAATTAAAAATTGACTGTTTAAGAAGCCTAGAAAATTTGTCAATAAAGTATAAATGTAATTTAGCATTGCTTATTGGTCTAAAATGTATGAAAACTAGGTGTGTTTCGACTCCGTTAAATTCATTTATTATATAAATATAATTGAAAAATACCAAATCTGACAAAGCCTATAATAACAATTTTAGGTATATTTATGACAAACATATGTGTAATAATATTGAGTATATGAGACCCATAAAAAACCACATGACGTGCTTGTCTCATGGCTATGAATATCAGTATATAACATTCACTGAATCATTTTAGATTCCAAGCATAGTGAGAAATGTATTGGTTTTACAATGATATTTATTTATTTTTTCTTCTTTTAGATTTTGAGTGGAGCAAAGAAGCTCATGGTTTTGCAAAGATGTTTTTTTTTATCTGTGGAGAACTTTTCTACCAAAAATCTTACACTGATCTTAAGTGTAGCACTTTTTCTTAAAAAAAAACTTAAACTAAAAAAGGGAGGTGCTTTAGGTTTAAGGAGTTCGTTTTTAGATTTTCCCCAAGTTTTTCTAGCAAATGTGAAAAACAGAGAAAAAACATGAGGAAAACCAGGAAAAACATAGAAACCGGAAAAATCAATACAATATTAAACAAATATTAAAGAAAATATATAATGCCTATTTAATTATTTTACCATAATATGTCATATATATATATATATTGTTAGTGATGAGCATCACTATTAAATGAATTCCGTTCAGAATTGTTTTTTCAATAGCGAAGTTTTATCATTACTTACATATATACATTAAATTCTCTTCGTTATCTTACCTTCCCAACTTCCCACCTACAAAATTGGCTGCACCCGTCTCCATAATCATTTTTGACACTCTGACAAGTGTGAATTGGGCTTTATGGTAGGATTTATAAATATAATGTTTTTGAGCAAAAAAACGGGTCACACGCAAGCCCCTCAAGATCATCTGTCTTCAGGAAGACTTAATAGTCTTGCAGTTCTAAATATAGAAGGTATTCTCACAAAGTTTGAATTACACAGATGTGATAAAAAAATAAAACTGCAGCAAAACAAGTAAGAAAAAAAAACTGAAACACAATGTAAATATAATATATTATTCTGTTCTCTGTTATTATAATATTATTTACCCTTCACTGCATTGGCCTGTTATTTTTTTAAATTCTGAGGGGAACGAAGAATATATTGGTTTTACAAAGATGTTTACTTTTTTTTTTTGTTAACACTTCTTCTACCAGAAAACTTACTCCGATTTATATGATTTAGCACCTTTTCTGAAAAGAAATTTTCTCGGGGTGGCACTATAAGGAAGTCACTTTTGGATTTTCCTGGCAGTTTTCCCAATAAAAAGTAAAAAGTAAAAACCGGAGGAAAAATGCGAAAATCAGCACAATATTATTAAGAAAATATATAATGCCTATTTAATTATTTTACCATAATATGACATACATATTGTTGACAAAGAATCATTATCAACTGAACTACAGTCAGAATCGTTTTTAGTAAGCAATGACTTATCGTTGCTTACAGGTGCAAATTAATTTTCCCTCTATATCCTACCTTCTCACTTCTCACCAACAGCAGTGGCTGCATTCACCGTGCGAAGTATGCCCGTCCTTTTTAATTTTGTGTGTATACTGTATAATATATATATAGTGACCATAACACTAATTCCAATGTAATTACTTTTAGATATACTATGAATTGTAATAGTTTCGTATACAAAATAGGAAAGGGAATTGGAATTGCTTATGCACACATCTGAATTAATATTGTTTCTCATATTTATAGAATACTAACTGACCCGGCAATCCTTCGCCATTGCAAGATTTCTCAAATATTAATTTGCTATTTATTTTCTGGATGATTATTTTTATTTTAGACCACTTTTAGTCACGTCTCCGTGGTAATGTAGCCATATAAATTTAGCGTCGCCATCGCGGATTCTTCATAATGTTGAAAAAAACTTGGGTTGTGTCAATAGAAAAATTGATGCTAATTGCCAATTTTTTTTATTTATTATAACATACAGAAATATACAGAAACTTTTAATATTTATTTTATCATTCGTTGCTTGAAATTCGCCATTGCCTATTAAAAGTAAATCTTGACAAAATTTATATTATCTTGATCTGTACATATCATTTTCATATTAGTTTTTAAGTTCTAATATTTTTATATAAGGCCATAAGTAGGATCTTTTCAAAGACGTGCGATAAACTTCTCGGAACAACGCCGATATCAAACACAATACAAAAAGGTCAGGTTGCAGGTAGCTGGAAACCCGTGGGCCGCCGTGCCACACAATATGTACAATAATATATATAGGTATACAATTATTTTAATTAATAATAACTAATTATTAATTAACTTTATCGGATTAAATTTATGCCTAAAACCTGCTCTATGATGTCCTCTTTAATTTTAAAAAAATTGCACGACGATTGAATAAGTAGTCTCGGAGTTTATCCCGAACAAAAAAAAGCGACTTTATTCTATATAGTAGTATAGATGCATTGTAGAACAGAAAACCGTGTGCGGAGGTTCGGGGCACATTTTATAGAATATTTTCGGCACAGATTAAGATATACATATACATAATGCAACCGACGGCCGAAACGCAGGAAACAAACGATAAAGATGTTATTTTTAGATTACCAAATTACAAATAACAGCAATGTATACAAATATAAAAAAATAATACCATCAACAAAATGTAATAATATTATAAAAAGATATTTTAATTGAATTTTAACAATATTTGACCTTGAACGTTGAATTTAATTTGTTTATTTACCCGTAACGTTTTACAACTGAAAGTGTAAGCAACGCAGTGTAAACGTTGCATATATGCACGCCACGCCACTGTAGAGGAATGAAAAAGTATAATACTAAACGTCAATAAAAACAAGACTAAATATCTAATTGTATTATGGAAGTAACATAGCCAAGATTCAATTTTGATGGGAGATAAGACAACTAAAAAAGTGCCGGACTTTAAATATCTCGGGAGCAGATGTGAATAAAAGGGCAAATAGCGATTAGGAAATCAATTGTATCCTAATAGCAGAGAATAAGTGTTATTACTCACTGGTACCGCTGTTTAAGTCAAAATTACTATCAAGGAAAACAAAAATTATGTTACGCAAAACCCTAGTCTGGCCTATTGTATTATGTGCATGTGGGATGTGGGTATGAGCGAAAATAAACTAATAACATTTTAGAGAAAAATATTAATATTAGTTTTTGATAAGACATTAAAAATAAAAACATAGTATTATCAATAACACAAAACAAATAAGAAAAAAACTAAATCATTAGGAAGTTAAAAACAATATTTTATTTTTGACATACAACAAAACCTAAAACAATTATATAAATAATCTAAAATCTTTAGTTACAATTAGTTGACATATATATATATATATATATTATAATGGTTTATATTTAATGCACGCACAAAAAAAATTAAAATTTTTGATAAGGGATCAATTATATTAATAACATAAAATATAGTCATAATTGTTTTAAAATTACTATTTAATTTCACAATTTAATTAAAATTCGCAACATAAATTACTACACATGTACATTCAAATTGCCTAAATATAAAATTACGACATTAATCATTTCTTTTCAAGGATTTATAGTACAAAATAAAGTAAGTATAATAAGGTTGATTTAAAAAAAAAAAAAAAAAATATATATATACAATAATTAGCTATGTTAATACAATAATTTTGTTCAGATATTCAATTTCAAATAAAGTTATATTTTTTCAAAAGTGCATAAGTACTTTAGAAATCATTTAAAAGACCAAATAATTTAAGTTAGATTTTTAATCCATTAATTTTTCTAAGTGTTGCATTATATGCATATAATATACAGTTTGTAACCTATTATACATAAAGATAGAACTCAGAAGTTGTTGCATTTGCATATTTTTTTGTGGGCAATTCGATTTAATACTAAATAATTAAAAAATTAATTTAAGCACATAAAAACAAAAATATAAAATTTTATGAGCATATTTCTTAATTTTATCATTTTTGAGAGCATATATTTTGATTGATGGTAATACAATATTTCAAAATTTGTTGGTAAAACAAAACATAATATATTATTTTGATAGTTTTCATTAGATATATTGTTTTATGCTTTAAAATTCTGTTCTTATTAATAAATATTAACCTACTTCACTAATTTACTACTACATAATATATAGGAATAATATATAAAAAAAAAAGCTGCAAATACAATAATGTTCTATAGATTTTTTTTGAAATAATCCAATGACTACCATTGATTATATAAATAGATCTACAAGCCACCCAATATTATTAATACAAATCAAAATTTACTAATATCTATTCGTGGTGGGAAAAAGTAAAAATATATTTAAAATCTGAGATTTTGAAACTTTGGTTTTGCATTTTTTTTGATATTTTTATTCAATTAAAAAACTAATTATAATTATACATTTATTTAGTATAAATATAATATAGGATTAATATTATATTATAAATTATCTGATTAAAATGTATTATAATTTCACTAAGTAAAATTACCAAATAAATATAAAATATGGGTAAAAGGTGGCTGCTGGCAAGTATATTATAAATATATAAATATTTTTTTTATAAAATTATTTAATATACATTTTAGATTATGATCATAGGGATTTATCAAAAAATACATAATAAATTTAAAAAAAAAAAAAAAAAAAAATAGGATTTAGGTATATCACATAACTAATACCTATATGTATTTTTTTTTTTTTTTAATCATTTTTGTACTTTAGTGTATAATTATAAAGGTATCATAATGCATATCCATCAAATGTTGTGTAAACAAATAAAATAAGTTAAATTTAGTACTTTTTAAGAACATTAAGTTCTGAGTCCTACATATTATAATATATATTATGTTGTTAAATATAATAAATTAAATTAAATACGTAAATATTAATTTTAGGACTTAAGATATTGAACTATTATGGAAAATAATTTAAGTTATACAAAAATTGTTCCTTTCATTAAAGATGAAGCAAAAACAAACAAATATGTAATTAATAATTATAATACATATTACATTAGTTTAAAAAGTATCCAATAATAATGATAATAAAAAAAAGAGAACATTGTAATAAATTGTTTTATATTTTGCTATTTATTAATATAGTATTAATGGGTATAAATGTAAGCCAATAATAATAGTAAAATAAAAATATCATGTCAAATGGATATAAAATTGTCGAGCTAATAAAAAACCTTAAATGTTCAACAAAATACAGTAAATTAATAATAGTCTTCAGTCAATAAACTTCGGACATTATTAAATTTTATAATACACAATCAAAAAGAAAAAAAAAGCAAAAGAGATTTCATATGTTTTTCTCAGAGAATTTTAAAGTCAAAAACCATAATCATATTAGGACATATATGTTATAACCCACATTTTAAATCATATATGTACACATATAACATATAAATATACACAAAAAATATGTATATACACATACATGAAAAATATGTTATGAATAAAGGCTATCACTGTTATCAATCATTACTCTTTGTGTCAACCAAAAAACAAAGTCTTTGAATAAAATTTGTTTTTTTTTCTACATTAACAGATTGATCAAATGGTAAATGTATTAAATGTTTTTCAATGATCTTTTTATCCAAACCAATCACAGGTCTTTGAACTTCCTCAGTGTCCGGCTCTATTAAAATAACATTTCTAATAAACAAACTCCATTGCATTACTACTCTATTTTCGGTTGTTGGTCGCACTTCTTCTGCACGTTCTATCATATTTGCTATTAGCGATATTCCAAACTACCAAAAAAGTGAAATTTAAGACTATTTTATGAAAAATTAATTTTTTTAAGTTAAAAATATTCCAATATACTTTGTTTGCCAGAATGTTTAAAATAATCACAAAAAATTAAAAGGTGCAAATACTTACAACGCTAATGACTACACACGAAAGGTTTTTCATTAAATATTCTGCAATTTGATTCAATTCTGCAAGACATAAACAAAATATCCATTGTCTTATGTATGGTAAAAATAACAGCAACAACTGGTCCTCACTATCTTTTGATATAATAGCACAAATTGATGGGCCGAAAAATTCACTCCATAAAAAAGATGGATTTTTAAGATGTGGCAGAATTCTGTGTACTAATTGCTGAAATAATGTGTTAGAAATTGTTAAAAATTAAATTTTTACTATCTATCACAAAATCAATATTTATCTACTAACATTAGAAAAATAAATTATACTTAAATTGAAGTAAACTTTTAATTCGTTGTATTTATTACCTTTCCTTTTCGAACTGTAACATAAGATACTAAATTATTTAAATGGCTGTTTAAAATATCTGTTAATTCATCAATATATATCTGAACAGTTGGCATGGCTTGGCTTTTGTTCCGTATCGCATAATATGTATGCTCAATTTTTAGTAGAGGTATATACATCTGAAAATTATACAGTATTAAAATAGAGAAATAATAATTAAAACATGCTTCTAAAATTTCAAACAACTAACATGTTCTATTTCTAAAAGAATTTGTCTTGAATTTTTTTGGGCAATCACAGCACGATTTATTGTTGGAGGGGGTGGCACAAAATTTAAATTATTTGTCTCGATATCAATCATCTTTCTTGGTGTAATAACATTGCCAATCTGAAATATAATAGTAATACTACAATTAATAAACATTGAAAAATATATTTAATTTAATGATAATTTTATAAAATTGAAATCATAATTAATTAAAAAAGTTTATTAATATTCTAAATAATATAATTTGTATGATTATTATGTACCAGCACTTTTCCTAAAGAATTTTCAAATTGTAGTTGTGTATATGAATTATTAAATTTTGATTGTTGATCAGTTTTTTGATGGCCAGCATTATTGTTGGTTTTCATTCCACTGTTGCCATAATGACGTTTTTGATACATCTGTAAATTTAAAAAAGCATTTTAAATTAATTTTTTTTGGAATCATAAATATTCTTTGTAGTAGTTAGTTTGGGAAAAACAATAAAAATAAGTGTGGTTTGGATATCCAAAAACAAGAAACAATAAGTGAAAATCATAAATCCTACTACCTTAGGCAACAGGTTATGAAAAATATACAGCTACCTTAAGGTATCATAAACTTTCACCTTTCTTACCCCTGATAAAAATAATTATACAGTTTTAAAGACCAATAATTATAGTGAACTACTCTTAGTTTGCTAAGGTTTGAAATATTAGAATGATAAGTGCACCCATTATTATTAGTGAGAAATTGAGAATGTAGGATATAGAGGGAAATTAATTTGTATCTGTAAGCAACAATAAACCATTGTTTACTAAAAACAATTCTAAACAGAGTTCAGTTATACATGTTTTGAAAGGTGGTAATAGTTAAAAGTTATGGTTTTCTAAATTTAATATTACAATTCTTAAAAAAAAAAAAAAAAAAACACCTTACATTAAACTCAACTTTTTTTGTTGACCATTAAGTACAACTTATAATGAATCTGTTAAATATCCAAGCATTTTTGTTTGTTCTAAAAATAAAAAACTCACAAACTTAAAATGTCTATAAATAGCTCAAAAATGACTCAAGTGTTTTGAAATTTTTACCACATCTGGAAATGATAAACATAAGATAATAAAACATTTTTTTTTTTTTAAATTTTCTCTTTTTTCTATGTTTTCCCCAATTTTTCCCAATTACACAAGAGCAAGATTTCTGTTAGAAATATTTTTACACAATAAAAAAAAAAGAATTAAAAATAAACATCATTGTAGAACCAATAAATACATTCCTCGCTTTTTTCAGAAACTAAAATAAATGAAAATGGTTGCCAATAATAACTTTATCTTTAATCTTTTAATAATTTAAAAATGGATCAGTTTTTTTTGTTATTACGAATATTGAGAATTTAAAAAAATTACATTTCTAAAGTACTATCTAGAGCTAAAATGTAACAAAAAAGGTCTCTTGTCATGTTTTGATTGGATCAAGAGTTTTAGCAGAAATTATTTTGATAGGTTCCTGACAGTTTTTTTGTACTAACTATTAGGAATCTAGAAAAAAAGTTTCATATAAAGTACTACTAGGCAAAAAATCAGTGAGGTATTACATAGATTAAATTTAAAAAAATTGGTAAATCAAAGTGATTTCATAAACAAAATCTTAAACAATTAAATAGACATTATATATTTTCTTTCATAATATTTGTTTAATATTGTATAGATTTTCCTGGTTTTTTCCTAGTTGTTCACACTTGCAGGGAAAACTCTTGGGAAAATTGAAAAATGATTTCCTTAAAGAACCTTCCCAGTCAGATTCCTTTTAAGAAAAAGTACTATCATTGTAAATCTGAGCTTAACTAGAATTTTAGTAGAAAAGTTGTGCGCAGAAAAAAATAGGCCATAATATTTTTTTACTAATGCCTACATTTTATCCAGGGTTTTCCCAGATATTATGAAAACTGCTTGAAAAATCAAAAAATGACCTCCTTTAAGTACCATGTAGATAAAATTTCCTTTCAGAAAATAAGCTACACTTAATACATTAGAGCAAGATTTCTGGTAGAAAAGTTTGCACAACAAATCAAGGGGTATTTTGATATTAACATAGTCCCAGTGATGGCTTGGGACTCTAGGTACACCCAAAATGCATTTGTTATTTCTGTGTTTGGATAAAGGGTAAAAAATACAAACAATTTGTGGAACTTGGGTTGTATACTATCTACACCAAAATATATCAACAGTAACTATAATATGAACATCTGAAAATGATTTTTAATTCTTATTATTGTTAAAACAAAATGTTGCACAAAAAAAAACTTGAATGGAATAGATTTAATGTTCTGTATCAGTTAGACCATACATTTGTATGTATATATATTTCTATATCAGTGTTTTAAAGGCTTGACACATCTGGTGTAAAGGATAAACTAGTTTTTCCAGAAATCAGGTTTGGTGGGTACCATATACATAATTATACCTAAGTCAAAAGCATACTATGTCGGACTAACATTTATCATCAGAGTCAACATAGATAGAAAGGTATTGCCATTAGACTATAACAAACATATTAAATTTGACAATATAAAGTTATTTTCCATAGCATAATATCCGTATAATATCAATATTATAATAATAATCAACCATTCAATATTACATTATATACATAATAATAGTATTTGTATTGTTATTAAATAATTTATAATGCAGACTTTAAAATATCATGGCATTAAGACCAAATAAACAATGTGTGATCTAAAAAGAGAAGCATAAAGGCGCGAAAAGACACATTACAAAACTAAATAACACACAAAAACATATACACTAACCGTAAAATAATAATCTTCTTCTAATGGATTATTATGATGGAACTGTATAGTTTGTATTCCAGCTAACCAATGTTTTTCTCTAAGTGTCATAAAACCAGCTCCATGATCTTGATAATTTGTTCTTTCTTCTGTGAAATTTTTCTGAAAATATATCACCCTTTTATAATATTAACAAAAATTAATAAAATATAAATAGTTTTAAATTTTAATAATATATTTAGTAAGAAATTCAAATTTTAAACAATAAAACCATTGGACATCTTAAACAGGAAATTTTTTTTTTTTTCAACTCACCAATTTATTATAATTTTGATAGCCCACAAAATTGTTCATTTTTTTATAATTGTTTAGGTTCCTTTGAAAATTATTCCTTGAAAAATCTGAAATTAAAAACCAGTATATATTTAAATTAATTTCATTTCAATTTCAATTATTTATTTAGTTATAAAATATATTATATAGTTTTAACATTCTACTAAAATATTTTTCATTTTAAATAAAATTATTTCTGTTACTTGTTGCTTTAGTTCAAAACAATTTTAAATTATTTAATTTTTTTAATAAATACAAATTGTATAGTTATTTTAATAAAATAAATTACTAACTAACTTTAAGACAGATCCAACAAGAAATAATTATAAGTGATTCTTAATAAAATCCAAAATTATTACTTTTTGGTGTATGTACTGGGGTTTGTAATTGTAAACTATACTGAGGAGGGGCATTTTGTTTATAATATGGATAAAGAGCTAAAAATCCTTGAGTCACTTCCTCCACAGGGTTACTGTAAGTTGGTCGAACTTTAACAGCATCAATCTGTAAATAATTTTTAATGTCATTATTTTAATAAATTAAAATAGATTTACAATTCACAAGCCAAGATCATAAATTGTGAAAACATTTATAGTGCTTATTGAAATTATGACAAATTTTTACAACAATTTAATATCATTTCTTTTACAAATATTTTGTTTTAAAATAATTTTTAAAGAATATTTCAATCAAATTTTAGTATATTGATAATCCTTTTCTACTAATAAATAATACTACATATTTGTAATCAAATAAAAAAATACCATTTGTCTTTCCAAGTCAGTAACACTTATGGCGGGAGAAAAAAGTTTTTGAGGAGGTTTAGTCAAATTATCTTCTAAACGTCCATGTATATCTCTGAACCCTGGAGGGGCATTGAACACATTCTATGAAAAAAATAATTTTTAAAAATCTTCAAAATTATTATAGATGGTCATATTAGTTTCTTTTGTTGATTTATTAACAAAAGCTAATTAGCCATGCGTTTATGCTATAAAAAGTAACCTAACATATTATTATTGAATTCCAACAAGGATTCAAACTATAATATGTATAATACTCATTAGTCTTAGACAAAACTTTTTATAAATATACACATATATATTCATATATATTAGAAGCAAATAAAAGTTGGAAAATGTGCATGCTATATTTTCTTAATTATTAAAACTTTAAAATTTCCAGCTTTATTTTAACATTTTTATGGACTGTTATAAATAAAAATATAATATATTTATGAGTAACTATTTTAATGATCATGCACAGTTCAGTTATATTAAATGAATATACCTAATTAACTAATAACTAAAGTACTTCTGAGTTTATTACAATAAAGTATAAAACTCAAAATCCATAAAACTGTGAATTTATTAATATAAATATTATATGTATATATTTTTATGGTTTTATTTAAAAAATCTTAAAAATATAAAATTAATTACTTGTAATGGAAGGATTGATTCTAGAGTTGGTCTAACTGGAGCACAATGTTGGTTAACAAAATTGAAATTATGTTGATATTGGAAATGCTGTTGAAACTAATTCCAAAATAAATAATTATTAACAGTAAACCTTCAGTTATGTTTAATATAGTGATTAAATTTAAATGTATTCAAAATAACTACTATGTACACATGTATTACACAGAATCTGTCATAGAAACCAGGGATGGAGGAGGTTCTTAAGCACCAACAACTTAACTTCAAGCAGCCCTAGATATCATATCATAATTTTAAATACCAAAACTTCCAAAAATTACTTAATTCATTAATAATTTTATGAACACGGATTATGAAAATAGTTAACTATTTATACATCATTATAAGACAAATATTAAGTAAATAATTAATATCTTTTAATAATTTTAGATTTTGAGTGAAGTGAGGAATGTATTGGTTTTAATGCTTTTTTTTTTTTTTGCTTCAATGTATGTGTAACTAAATTTTGCGCGCATTCACTACTAGGGCACTCCGCTATACCTTATCTGCAGTCTACATGTGCAATTATCTATGCTACTGGTTGTGTTATATAGGAATCGGTTGGGGTATAAAGATTACAGTCAGTGATATAACAAAGTGATATAAAACTGCAATACTGAACATTTTAGGAATACTGACTATTATCGGTCTTCCCCATAACCCTTCATTTGTTTAATATTGTATTTATTTTCCCATTTATTGAGAAAATCAAAAAATTACCTTAATTAAGTACCCAAGAAAAATTCCCTTTCAGAAAAAAAGCTATACTTGATACCTAGAATTAAGATTTCAGGTAGAATGTTTGTACATAGTATAAAAAAAATTGAACATCTTTGTAAAACCAATACAAATTCTTTTCTACATTCAGAATCTAAAATTTAATATTATACAATACAATTGGATTTGGACTCTAGTTATGTCACTGATAGAAACCATATATTTTCAATTGTCTAATATGGCTAGGCGAAGTATTGACTTTAGGGAATAGGGTGTTCATCTCTCACAATCTGAGGTCAACTGCTAATCCATAACAGTCAATCATTTTTCGGGTGATGGATCCTGTATAACTTATATTAATTAAGACAATTTAATATACATAGTATGTCCCATAAACATGTTGGTCATCTACAGTGGGCTAAGAGTCAAAGAACACCATTCTACTATTCTGGGCACACGCTACTACTACCAATAATGCAACAGTAACTGGCCAATATGCTATACAAATAGCAGTTTTAGTGTTTAGTAATTTTTTTTTTTGTCAAAATAGAGATAAATGGATCAACTGAATAAAGAATAACCATCAAATTCCTCATAAAACTTGTAAAAACCCATCTACAAAGTCATGAAATATTAAGTACTGTTTATGGAGATAGAGCTTTAAGGAAAATAGCTCTTTTTAAGTGAATTAAGCGCTTCCAAGAGGACCGTAAAGACTGCAAAGACAATATGAAACCTTCAATCATTTGTGACAACCAAAACATTGGACATGTGCAGTCTCTTGTGCTTTCTGATCGAAGAATGACTGTTTACATGTTGGCTGATATGTTGAGTATTGGAAAATCATCTATGCACAATATTTTTGACAGAAAATTTTAGGACTGAAAAAATTGTGCGCATAAATTGTCCTTAAGCTTCTGATACACACACTGGATCAAAAATTGAGGCCAAAAGAGTAAATACTCTTAATTATCTTGAAAGGATTATCACTGGTGGTGATAAGTCATGGTTTAATGAGTAGGGCCTTGAACTTAAACTTGCTCTGGCACAACTGGGATGATGTAGAAACCATGAAGTGCGAAACAACAAGACAGCTGAGGACTTTTAGGGATGTTTTGATCAATGAAACCAATGAGATAAATGCATTGCTATGGAGAGTATTTTGAAGAGGATACAATTGATGTATAGTAAATTATGATAAATAAAAGTATTAATTTAAAACTTTTTATACTTATTGGACATACTACATATATAAATTATGACAATGACAATTTATTCTGGATTCCTAATTTGATTACCAAATGATATCATTAGTACTTGTTATAATTCCCATGGTTAATTAGGTAATGTTATGGAAACCCTTAAGGTGCAATTCCTATACTCACAAATCATGTAGTGAACAGTTAGTAGTCTTCAAATTTATTTTATTTATTCTAAGTTTTAGTTTTCTAAAGGTTTTTATTCAATTTAAACAAAAACCAAAAATTAATTATAAATCTACAAACGCAATGAGACTTATAAGTTCCACTAGTGTTGAGTCTTCTTTTGAAGAAAACAAAATTTTGTAATTTATAAGGATGTGATATATTGACACAAAACAAATTAATATAGGTACATACAATAAGAAACATACAGTAAATAACATTCATAATAGTGCCATGGCCACTGTTATAGAAATAAGTTTCATTTCCTAACTACAAAACTATCTAGTGCAACATAGCTGGAACTTGAATCAGGCCTCGTTGCTGCAGGTCTATAGACATATATGTAAGAAACACATTTGTATTTATTTGTGAAAACAAAAATAAATGTATTATATGACCCCATGATGACAGCTAAGAACATTGATGTTGAAGGGAAATGATAACATGTACTATGCAAGGGTATAATTTCTTTAACATATTAGATGTTATCAACATTTACTAAGTGTCAACATTTTTGGAAATATATATTTATTATATAACTTACTGGACTTGGACCAGGAATTTCATAATGGTGATTATATGTATTAATTTGCATCTGCAGCTCTCTTTCAAGCTCTGGTAATGTTTTTAAAGGCTGAGTGAATACATTTGGCTCTGGTGGTTCCTAATAAAAATGATATAAATAGTTAATCATATTGTTATTTTATTAACACTTAAACTTACACGTTCATGAGGCCAACGATTTTTAGCAACTTCATCAAATTTTACATATTTTTCATGACCAGTTTCCCAGTCCCCGTCTGTTCAAAAATAGCAAACCATATATTGTAAATTATACATTGAAATTATAAAATGTACTTAATAAATTATTATAATGCACTCATAGATAGAACTACAGCCTAGGCCAAGGCCCAGGCTAACTGTGCACCTTATTAATCTATTAAGTATAGATAATAAATAAAATTAACATTTTCAAAAACAAATGTATATATCTTGTTTTATTTTACAATAACTGGACAGGGGTCCTATACATAATTATAAATAATGCAGAACAGAAATAGTGAATCATTAATAATAAATTGAATATAAAATAAAAGGAAAAGAACAGTAAAAGACAAAGTATTATATAAGATAAATGCAATTAACAAGAATCAATAAATTTTATCAAAAATGTATGAATTACCAGCAGTAATTACTAAGTTAACAGAGGAAAATAAAATAAAATTTTTATTTGAAATTATTTTGTGAAATGGTTTGAAATATCTTGTATTGAGGCAATTGGATTTAAAGTTAATTAAAGACGGCAACTGATGACAATGGATAGAACCTAGTAAAATTTTTTTGAGAAACTTGAGAGCGATATAATGAAAAATCAAGAAAATTTAAGACAGTGTTAAGAAATTAAGAAATAAGTTTAATTTTAGAATCAGAGATATAATATAAAGAGTTAATTCAATTTTTCATTGGATAAAAATGCATATATTAAGATTTATTAATATTGCACTATGCAAGCAAGTTATTGATACCTAATTTAAGTTAACTGTATCTTGATTAGTTTTTATAACAGATTATAAATATTAGAATATTAGAATTAGTGATGACATTAGGAAGATCATTTATAAATTTATTAAAAACCTTGAGGAATACCTTATTATGTATTAATGTACTTTATACATATTTAAAAATATGTAAAAGGGTAAAATATCATTATTTGTTTCTGAATACAAAAATAATTTTTATTATTTAGCCAAAATTAAAATTAGTCTGTTTAATCAAGTATTTCAACATTCTATTTATTTTTAGAAAATTAGTTAGAAATTAAATCTTTTTGTTTAGCAATGAAATAAATATAATTAGATAGCTGTTTCTATAAGGGAAATTATAACAAAATTTCATAAATATGTGAAGAACATAGAGTAAACATAGTACCATCAGTTAGACCTAGAAAAGTACATAGGCATATAAATGATGAAAACAGAAAAATCAGTACATATATATGAGACCAAAAGGTATAAAATCTGTTTAATATACAGGTAAACTGTATCCTGTACATGACTCCTTAATTCATCAATTGAATGATTTTATTTGATTTTGAATTAATTTTATTATATTTGTGGAGCATTGTGGTACTAAAAAAGGACCATTATTTCTTTAGTTGAATGTTGAAATTTTAAAGTTTATCTTGGTAAATTCTGGACAGGATAATTTACCATTTATTCATTTATGTACAAAAGCTATAACAATGTCATTTTATAACCTTCTAGAGGCCAATAATTCTACACCAAATTCTACAAGCCAAGGTATCTAGGGGGACATCCATTATAATTAATTTGTATGCCATCATCCTTGAAAAAGGTCTTGGAGTTTTTCAAGTTTAACAATTAGGTAATTTTTTTTAGGATTCCAAATTACTGACCTAACAAGAGAGCAATATAACACTTTAGGACAATTTATGTTTTTAAATTCGGTTTATAAAAATATAAAATTATATTTCATCATTTCATTAAAATGCTAAAGAAAGTTAATTTCTAAAAATATTTAATAAAATACGGAGACATATTTCTAACTATTGGTGATATTATATTTATAAATTGTGTGCAGTTGTACAATATTTAATCTTTATTTTTTTTTAAATTTTTAATAATTGTTTTTTTAGGTCTTAATATTATTATTATTTTAGCTCTTATAACTTCAGAGTCCTAATAATAACTATACAAATTGAGGTTTTAACTTTCTCCCTTTCCATTAATTTGGCTTAAAGATGTCCACACTCTAAAACTCCAATATATTACCTGACATATCATTTCCAAATGTTTCCTCATTAAGTGCATCATATTTATCCTCGTCATAAATTTCTTCTTCGAATTCATCATCAAATTTCTCCTAAACAATACAAAATACATTTAAAAATGCATACCTTTGAAATTTCAATTTAAAATCATATTTGTAAAAAAAAAAAAAATTTGAAATGAACAAAATATTTAAATATTGAAGTTTAAATTTCACCAAACTTTTTTTAGTAACAATATTTAACTCAGAATGGTATCCATCAATAGGTTCAGATGGTTTTTAGAAAATTAAAATGTCGAAGCTCATTGAAATTAAATTTTTTTTTGTACAAATGCAATATCAGTTATTTTAAATTTGATTACACAAAAATGGAAAAAAATAAAAAAATAAATAGATACACTTTGCATACATATTATTAATATGTAAATGTGTATAATATTTGATTTATTAAATTACAATTAACAATGCTATGAAATTTAATAATATATACATAGGTTATTATGCATTTTTTATAAATCTAAATAAATTTGTTGTATGCAAATATATTACCTTTCTATTTACAACACATTTGACACTCTAACATTAAAATTATAGGCATAAATACAGTTTAACTCCCAAGAAATTTTATGGAGTTGATTTCCAAAATATGTGTTTTTACATGCTTAATTTGATGGTACTTTCAAAAAAAAGTCACTTAAACTTTATTTGAAAGCAATTATCAAAAAATGTGTGAATTTTTTAATGGTTGTAATTACTAATTATTTGCTTAAAATTTGGGTGAAATCAAAATTCACCTATCGTACTTAATTTGTATGTTATTGTTAATAAACTAAATTATAATGTTATTTTAATCATTTGCATATTAAAGTAACTCAAAATTAATTTTTTAGACTTTATTTTTTATTTGGTGTGTGATAATATAAATAAGTTTTTGGTGAAATCAGAACTAACTAATATTTTATTGATAGGCATTTATTTATAAGCTATTTGATTAAAAACGCCAAAGGGGCGGTTCCTTTGATAGTAATTGAAAAATTACAGCCTTGGGAGCCAATTGCCAAACATAGCACATTAAAATGCATTCATGAACATCCTCTCAAGTTAAGTTTGATAGTTAAATGCATTGACAGATATTTATGAAGATGTCGAGATTATTCCAAGAATTTATATCAAAAACAAGTATATTTTAAGACTTTTTTTAGATTTTGTTATTTATAACAATAATTTGACATTCTAATAGTTTTATTAATTTCACCATACTCCTCAGCTCTCCTACTATCAATGTTTTTTTTTTTTTTTTTTTTTTTTTAAAATTTTTTCCCCCAAAAAAAAAAAAAAAANCACCAAAAACTTCTTTATATTACATATTGAATGAAATATAAAGTCCAAAAAATCAATTTTGAGTTAATTTAATATGCAAATGATTGAAAGAACATTATAATTAATAATAATTAATTATTACGTTTTTACATAGTTTATTAACAATAACATAAAAAGGAAAACCGATAGGTGAATTCTGATTTCACCAAAATGTTATGCATATAATTCCTATCAAATCTAAAAAAAAAAATTAATTTTTTAAACTATATATAGTTAGTATATTTATAGTATTATAGTTTTGATAATTAAATATAAAAACAAATTTAAAACTATAAAACACTTTTGATGTCCGAATTTATTAAATAATATAAATGTTAATTGAAATATAATACTGAATAATTAATATTGATTTAAACACCAAGAAACATTATAACAGAAACCTAGTAGTCTTAAAAAAATTAATTGTATTATTAAAACGTTTTAATAATAAAAATACTTCACAACCACATCATATTATATGAATATAAATTGCTACTGAATGAACATTACATTATTACTGAAAAAACTATTCAACATTCAAGAATTTGAGTGTTTAATGTTTCAAAAATACAACAATTACCTAATGCAATTTCGATTAATTATAAATAAGATTACCTGTTGATCAATCAAAAAATCATCCCTGTCCATTTCTAACAGTAGTTTTCTAGGTTTCAAAAAACTTAAATTGTCGAAAGAACGTATGTTTGAACTAGAGCAGCTTTGCCATGGTCCGTGGTCTTCCGCTAACGAAAAACATTTATTTTTTTTTTAATTGATAAAAACTGATAAGACTAATGTAGTTGGATTTTGCAGGTTATATCAATATTCCAACTTCTTCGGGCTTGAAGTATAGATAAGATCTGTAAGTAAATAATTATACAATGTTTTTAGATAGTCTATATTACCATCTATAAACCTTGGGTACCTAATATCAATGATCACGGTTAATACTTTAAAGCAGTGGTTTTCAACCAGTGCGTCGCGACTCCCAGAGGCGTCGTGGTTTTATATCAAGCGAGTCGTGTCCATCGTAAATATAGTAGAGTAATACATTAAATTGATTTATTTTAATTTATATTGTAATCATTATTCGTAAGTGAGCCGCTAATTGGGATTTCAAAATCAGAAGAGCCGTGGACACAAAAAGTTTAAAAACCACCGCTTTATAGTATAGATATCTGTGTATAAAGTCTACGGTCATTACCGTGATGATATTATTATCATGACTCTGATATGGCTCTTTACAAAATAGTAAATACGAAGTACTTACTACTAGACTGGCAGACTACCAATTACAGCTATATTAGATAATTTAAACATTAGTTATTCGTATACATATACTGTAGAAGTGTAAACTAGTTGATAGTTCAAAGTTCAACGAAATTAATCGATCATTCAATAAAATCAAATTATTTACACAACGTTTATATTATTTAATCGGTTCGATATAGCGCTGCGAATTCGAAGAAAATGTATTTCAAATTATCGACATTTAGTATTTTGACTTTTCAACTATTTGAAGATCCAAATAATGTTTGAAATAATAATTCAAAATTTTAAAGACCTTCCATTAGTTTCACCCACATATACCTATGTAATATCTGTAGTAACATAATAAATACTAAATTTTCAGGAAACCTATATATCATAATATAGGTACCTATCAAAATTATATCAAATTCGGCACATTTGAAAATTATTTTTCGGTCGAATTGTGTCCATGGATTTTTAGCGACAGACCCTCAATAATAATAAAATCCAATACTTATTATTTAAAATTTTAGTTTCTACATAATATGTTTTTCGTAGGCAGATACATACCTTATTATGCCTACAGAACAATTATTGCAAAAGAACTCGGTAGGTACATATAAAAAATCGCGGACGCAGCTCGACTGTGATATAATAAACGGAAATGGGGGAGCCTCCCTAATCAAGAGGACACTGAGGACGCCACACCCTCATCTAAAACTATCTCCGTCTTACTAACACGCGACCAAATAAAATATTTTGTCATGCGCATGTCATACCAAAATAGCGTTCAATAAGATACATTTTTTGGCGTTAGATTTAATATTAATAATGTTATTACTAGACATAAAATTAAGTAGGCACATTGTGGTACTCTTATCTAGGTTTTTTTCGTTGTTTTAATTTCTATGTGAAATATAATCATTTTTAAATTATAATATTCCACTTATCTACTCTTTACTTATTTCTTCTTAAAAGTTTACATATCGACAAAACAAAAGCACAGATAATACACTTTAATGTTGAAACTAACGGCACAACATTATTTGTTGTGAAACGAAAATTTGGTATGTAGACTAGAGATATACTAGGCATAAATGCAGTTTAACTCCCAAGCGATTTTTCGATTATTTTTTTTTTTTTCCAAAATGTGTGTTTTAGCATTCTCAAATTGATGGTACTTTCAAAAAAAGTTGCTCAAACTTCATTTAAAAATTATGGTCAAAAAACTTCAAAATACTCAATTTTTTTTAAAAAAATCGTGTTTTTGAGTTTAAAATACCAACAATTTAAATTTTGAATTTTTTTTTAATATTAATAATAATTGTTTAATCGAATGAATAAATTGGGCAAATTGCCATATAATACAAGTTAATAAATAATTGATTACAATAAATCTATATGGAAATAGATACAATAACATAAAATCTTGATAATTTTAGGCTAGAATATAAACTAATACGATTGTAAAAGTATAATATTACATATTTTTAGTTAAGTATATTTTAAGAATTCAGACTAATGGAGTAAAGAAATAATCAACATTAGGTGCAAGTTTATTGCACAAAACCCTGGCTCTAACAATAGGAGAGTTCGTTAAATAAATTGTGCTGTGCGACGGTAAGTAGAACGTGAGGGTGGTTTGATTATTATATGCTGAGATGTTGAATGGAATATGTTCTAATAGGTAAGGGGCATCGATATAATTATTTATTAGTTTATATAAAAATAATTATCAGCTAAATTCCGTCTAGAGACTAGAGGGGGAAGGTTTAAAAGGGATCTTATTGACGTATAATCATGCTGGTTAATAGTTAAGTTGAATTTATATTCTGCGAACCTTAAAAGTCGATTCTGAACCCCTTCGACAATCTCAATGTTGGAATCAGTATAGGGACTCCAAATAGGAGATCCGCACTCTAGGATAAAGCAATAGAGACTAATTTATGATTAACACGATCAAAGTCTGTATATATTACATCAAGTTGGCAGTTATTTTTAAAAGACTCTAGTATGAAGTGCTGAAAATTTAGGTTGTGAGAATGGGTTGATCGATTAGGCCCGAAACCGTACTGGCTATTGTCCAAAATGTTGTTAATTAGATTAATTATGTGCTTGAACCTAGTTTTTTTTTAACAATTTGCCAATCTGTATAAGGCCTAAGATAGTTCGATAGTTTTTAACATCTGACTTAAGTCTTTTTTAAAAACCGGGGTGATTGAGCTGATTTTCCAGATGGATGGGAACACCTTCTTCGAGTGATTTGTTAAATAACAAGAAAACAGGATAGGTAATGAAATCTGATAAATTGGAAAAAAAAAAAATAGAAAATACCATCAGGTCCGGGAGATTTGAATTTGTATAAAGACCGCAATATGTCTGATACTTCGTCAAGTGAAATAGTGCAATGTGAGGAAAGAATATGGTTGAATTTTTTAAAAGAAGAGATCACGGTAGAGGTGTCTTATGGAAGAACAACTGAAGGTCTATATACTGGTAGTAATTATTAATTATATGCATAACATTTTGGTGAAATCAGAATTCATTTATCGTACTTACTAACTTTGTATGCTATTGTTAATAAAACACGTAAAACTTAATTATAATGTTGTTTCAATCATTAACATTAACGGATATGTATGGTTATATCGAGATTATTCCAAGAATTTATATCAAAAACGAGTATATTTTAAATTTTTTTTTTAGATTTTGTTATTTATAACAATAATTTGAGGTTATAATCGTTGTATTAATTTCACCATACCCTTCAGCTCACCACACCATCTATGTTTTTTTTTTTTAATAATTTTGTCCTCAGAAAGTAAAAAAAAAAATATTAAATAAACTATATTTTTCCAAAGGTAAAATGTATTGTTTATATATTCATAAAATATACATTTTTTCA
The DNA here is from genome assembly GCA_902439185.1 of Cinara cedri. Taxonomy (NCBI): domain Eukaryota; kingdom Metazoa; phylum Arthropoda; class Insecta; order Hemiptera; family Aphididae; genus Cinara; species Cinara cedri. Next base: position 275,421 of record CABPRJ010000053.1, on the reverse strand, counting down.
CTGTTTCTTCCAAACCAAAAAATATTAGTTAGTTCTGATTTCACCAAAAACTTCTTTATATTACATATTGAATGAAATATAAAGTCCAAAAAATCAATTTTGAGTTAATTTAATATGCAAATGATTGAAAGAACATTATAATTAATAATAATTAATTATTACGTTTTTACATAGTTTATTAACAATAACATAAAAAGGAAAACCGATAGGTGAATTCTGATTTCACCAAAATGTTATGCATATAATTCCTATCAAATCTAAAAAAAAAAATTAATTTTTTAAACTATATATAGTTAGTATATTTATAGTATTATAGTTTTGATAATTAAATATAAAAACAAATTTAAAACTATAAAACACTTTTGATGTCCGAATTTATTAAATAATATAAATGTTAATTGAAATATAATACTGAATAATTAATTTATTGTTATTTATAACAATAATTTGAGGTTATAATCATTGTATTAATTTCACCACACCTTCTATGTTTTTTTTTAAAATTATTTTGTCCTCAAAAAGTAAAAAAAAAAGTATTAAATAAACTATATTTTTCCAAAGGTAAAATGTGATATTTATTATCCATAAGAAAAGATTAATTTTTCTATTATTTCTTCCAAACCAAAAAATATAGTTAGTTCTAATTTCCCCCAAACTTTCTTTATGTTATATATTGAATTTATTTTTGAATTTTCCATTCAATTCAAATCAATTTTGAGTTACTTTAATATGCAAATGATTGAAAGAACATTATAATCAAGCTTTTACGTGGTTTATTAACTATAACATAAATTCTGATTTCACTAAAATGTTAATCACATAATTCCTACCATGTTTAAAAAAAAAATTAATTTTTAAAACTATATATAGTTAATATATTTAAAGAATTTTAGTTTTGATAATTAAATATAAAAACAAATTCAAAACTATAAAATACTTTTGATATCCGAATTTATTAGATAATATAAACGTTAATTGAAATATATAACTAAATAGTAAATATTGATTTAAACACAAAGTTTTACATGACTTATTAACAATAACATAACAAATATGTACGATAGATGAATTCTGATTTTACCAAATGTTAAGCTTATAATTAATATTATAACCTAAAAAAAAATTACAATAATATAAATTTTTGTTATTTTAAACTAGGGTGACCATACGTCCCGTTTAAAACGGGATTGTCCCTTTTTTGATCATCATGTCCCGTGTTGTCCCGAAAAACTTCGAACGGGACGCTTTTTATTCCGTTTTTAGAAGATTGTCCCATTTTAATCCCGTTATTTCCATATAATTAAATTATAATTTATGAGTTTTTGTAAAAGAATAAAACAAATTTATGAACCAAATATAAAACAGATTATATTTAAAACTTGAAACNGTATAGCATATGCATTACGAACTAAAATATATAATACTATTTATAATCGATGATATAATTAGATATTATTATATTAATTTTATTTGTAAACAATTTATAGAGCAAACTAACCAGTTTTATGACACATTTTTATTGTATATTAAAAAGTGGGGAAATTCATTTGAAGAACTAAAAATATTTCGTAGGACACAATTGATATTCAAAAAAGTTTAACATTTATTTTGCAAAATAATAAACAAACCGGTTGGAATGTAGATGAAGATATTATTTTTGATGAATATAATCATGTAGTTAATGTTATAAATGAAAATTTAAAAGAACGGCAGAATAAATATGTTTATGTTGAAGAAAAATGGTGTGCTATCTATAACATTTTAAATAGTAAAAGTATATTGATAAATAATTTTTGGAATATTCTCTAGCAATGCCTAGAACAAATGCTGCAATTGAAAGAGTATTTTCTATCACTTATGTATTATGGACGGACGAAGAAAATCGCTTTCTTGATCATACCATCAAATCAATTATAATTTTGAAAAATCATTTCAAAAAATATTCGTGTAATGATTTTTATAATTTTTTGCTAACACAATCAAAACTGTTAAACGCAATCAGTTCATCGCAAAAGTACAGTAACGACACATTTGATAATAAAGGACATGATGATCAATCGACATCAACCCAATAAAAGTAATCAAATTTTGTATTAAAATATTAAGAATGGTAGTTAAAAAATATTTTAATTGTAAATGTAACTATAAAATATAAAAAATATAAAAAAAATATGTATGTTTTCTTAGAGTATTTAAACTAAAAATTGTCCAGTTTTTTTTTTTGCAAAACTGGTCACCCTATTTTAAACTCAAAAAGACAATTTTTAGAAAAATCGAACGTTGTGAAGTTTTTTAATTATAACTTCTACATGAAGTTTGAGCGATTTTTTTTAAAAGTACCACTAAATTAAGAATGTAAAAACACACACTTTAAAAATAAAATTCCAAAAAATCGCTTGGGAGCTGCATTCGTTCCATAAAATAATGTAGTTTCTTTAATATGAACTTTAAATTTTAGATTTCGAGCATAGCAAGGATCTATTGGTTTTACTAAGATGTTTATTTTTTTTAAATTTTTTTTCTAGTTTGTGGATACGTTTTTTCCTAGTAAACTTGCTCCGATTTTTACGTGTAGCAACTTTTCTGAAAGCTCAAGTTGTCTAGATGGCACTTTAAAGAAGTCATTTTTCGATTTTCTAAATAAAAACACTTAGGCGGGAAAAAAACGTAGAAAAACGTAAAATTTCACGGTTTCATTAGTTTATAAAAACATGGATGTCGTTTTCTACCAGAAAAAATTATTTAATCGAAAAATCAAATTATATTGTAACGAAATATACTATAAAACATGCACTTTTTGTGTTTTTGTAGTCAAAATGTATACAAATATTAATTTTGTTCAAAATATGCATTTTATCCAAAATATGCAAAAATATGACAAATAAAAATACCACCATTTACCTCAGCAAGAACTAATTCGTGGACATTACTTAAAAAATAAGTAATCAGAAGTTACAAAAAAAACATACCAATGCATATAAATCCTAGCCCTAATCATAACCTTGCCCTCGCATATCCTGTATTGGAATTTTATTTGTTCTTAATTCTGACAATATTGCATTTGTAAGTTCCTGATCTGTGGTAATATCAACTGGAATAAATCCAGGAAAATGTTCACAAATATCTACTTTTTTTGTATCTCGGTTAATATCAACAAACCGTATAATTATTGACATTTGTTCTACTCTACTTTTATCGGGTATACAATCTACAATTATTGAATAATACTTGGCATTTTTTAACTTTTCAAGTATTTTATTTTTAATTGCTCGAGAAAGTAAATGCATAATTTCATTTTGAATTCCCTTACCTAGATAATGATTATGAATGTCCTTATTTTGAATTCTACGCACTTGTTCTGATAAAACACCATCAAATTTTGCCAGCAGCTGTACTAGTCCGAGAAAATTGCCATTATTGTTTTAAAAAGAACTCATCATGATAATACACGTATTATATAATATTAATAAACTACTACTACTATTAAGGACCATTCTTGCATAATTATTAACAACTTTTAAGACTTATTACAGTTTTCCAACTAAATAATAATTCTAAACTCGATAAGAACGTGCATTGATCATCTGTGGTCGACTAACGCATGTATCGTTATCGCCGTTCTATTTATACTCAGTATTACGATTTTGGTGCGTCCTCGGTAAACAAAGTATCAATATTATATTATTATTATTAGTTATTACTTATTTCATATTTATTTTTGTATATTTTAAACAGTGAACATACAATTCAGCATACTTTATTATATTATAATAATTAAATTGGTTCATTCGAAATTTGCTGCCTCACATAAGTGCCGTCTTAGGCGGCTGCCTATTTTGCTACCACATTAAGCCGGCCCTGTATAGGTACATATAGTGTTGAGCAATACAGCTATACACTTCTACAGTGTTATCCGAATGCTATTAACTCTGTTAATATTCGTTTTATTTTTTTTTTAAAAAAAAATTTCATGCGGGTTTTGTATAAGACACAAATGTAGCGAAAAATTAAATTTTTAATTTGGAAATTTTTAAAAGTGAAAAGTAAAAAGTAATTTTTTTTAAGTGATTAAAGGATGAAAATAAACACTTGATGTTTCTCTACTATACATTGTGTCTTTGACACAAAATCCTTTGAAAAAAAAATTTCAAAAACAAATGAACATTAATAGAGTTATAACTTTATTATCATTTATATAACACTAGGAGTTGCGCTGAGAATCATTTTTTGTTTGTAATGCTCAAATTTGCTTAGGTCAGATAAATATTAAATTTCCCTCAATATCCTACATTCACATCTTCTCATCTATAACAGTGATCAACTCATCGTGTGAAATATATCAGTCTTTTTTTCTTATCAATCATTAATATTAAATATTTACACTTGTTTATTAACGAAATTGAATGCAGATTTATTGAATATCAGAAAATATTAACAGATTTCAAAACTTATTTCCAAAAACGTCAGAAATGTCAACACTATGGAGAAAGACAAATTTATTAGTTTGATAGATTTTTATGAAGATGATTTGGTAGACAACTAATAGATATTTTAATCAATAACTTTAAACTTTGGCAACGTAAAGTACTTGCATTAGATAAAAATACTATGGAAACTTTCATTATCTCTAACAATATGTATCCAAATATACACACAAATTTGATACCTATTACACATTTTAGTAATACTCTACCAGCTTTGACAGCTTCATCCGAAAGGACTTTTCCATCATTGAAGACGTACCTAAGGAATACAATGACAGTGCAGTGGTATCTATAAAATATAATATATAGGTATATATAAATAATTTATACTGTGTATTTAAATAAATAGGAAAAAGAATAGCATTTTAAATTTTTAGATATTAAATGGATTGATAATGCTATCCATTCATCGTTCAATATCTATATCTATATATAAATGCAGAGGAAGTTTTATACGTATAATTAATTTATAAACAATAATCCATAGTTAATGAAAAACGATTCTGAACAAAGTTCTATTCTACGTGGTTCAAAATGCTGTGATATTTATTATTTTCTTCAAAATTTGACATTTTTAAAATTATTTTATACTTTCAACCATTTTTTTTTTTTTATCAAGAAATACAACTTATGATGTACCTCGTAAAAAATGTTCAATAAATTTCAACAATTTTCTTAGTGTCCTATATTCGTACCTATATTATAGTTAAGTTTTAATAACATTGAAGAATTTACTATTTGTTTTAAAACATAAGTAATACTGATTACATACTTATTATTTTATGATTATTTGATTATTGCAATTTTCAGGATATAAAAAATAATTTTAAACATATTTAATTATTTTGTCATAAATAATATACAGTATAGGTAGGATAAAATCACCTAAAACCCTACAAAAATCACAAGATGGATACCTAGTATTGTCAAATTTTTATTTACTCACCCACACTAAATTTCGTGACGATCTCTTGAAAATATACCTATAAAATATATCAACAATGATTTTGTTCTGTACATAATACATATACGATTTAGGTAATCGTAATTATGTTTTAGATTTAGAGTGTAGCAAAGAATGTATTGGTTTTATTATGTGTGCTTCTTTTTTTTTTTATGCGGTGTATACAATTTCTACCAGAAATCGTGCTCCAATGTATCAAGTGTAGCATATTTCTGTATGAGCCTTGGCAATTATTTTACCATAATATGGTATATAGCTATCAATTGAACTCCGCTCAGAATCGCTTTTTCGAAAGCAATGGTTTATTATTGATTATAGATAAACATTAGATTATCTATAACAGTAGATGGAGTATACCAATAATGGAGACCATTATCCTAGGACGTATTTTTTTAAACATCGAGTTAACGAGACAAATTATTTGTTTTTTATTTTTCGAAATTCGAGATTAATTTAAATTGTCCTTCTTGGTATTTAATTTAGGCCGGACACACAACACACAGTGCGAAATTGGAGGTCTGCAGGTTATTGCAGTAAAACATGAAAGTCTTTTCCTTGCATTGTTTATCGTTGCTTACAAATATACATTAAATTTTCCGTCTACTAGCTTCTAAACTTACTACCTACAACAGTGGCCCACCCACGTGGGAGGTAAGTCAGTCTTTTTTATTGTGATTCGATTAAAAATAATCGTAGAGACCGGAAATTACTTATATTTGATTATAATAATACGTCGTAATTAATGGCCAAAATAAAAAAATTATTTCTAATGTAGTAATGTTGTATACATAAGAATTTCAATATTAAATTTTGACAAAAATTGTAAGTCTTACGGCCTTTTAAAACATATATAACCGACTTTGCTCGGAATCGTTTTTTGTTAGCATTAGTTTATCGATGTGTATAAATATAAATTAAATAACATTAGGTATCTTACCTTCCCAACTGCCAGCAAACAATTGCACACTAGTTCCCAGTAACAGGTAAAATTTTTTTTTTTTATACATTTAACAGATTCAAATTAAAAATTGTTCATCTCGAAAACCAAAAACCACTAATTTTATCAAAGAATTGCATATAGTTTGAAAAAAATTTCTGAAACTTATGTGTTCCAGCTGATTTTTGACAACCTTATGGTATGTGGTTTTAATGAAATGGATTTTACACATAATTTTGATCATGTAATTAAATAGTATGAGGTTTAAATTGATTTATAAGTCTATAGTACCAGATGTTTTAAAGAAAAATTGTCCAGGTTTGCGATGTGATTTTGGTGAACCATATTACCACAAAAAAAAAAGCTTAAGTTTTGTGTAATCAAGTAATTATACAAATATTCCCCGATTTATATAGGTTATAGACAGTAATTACATTTTTAAATTTATAATAAAACAGTGCAAAAATAAAGGTGTTATTTTCATATTTCAACTGACATTTTAAACAAGTAAAATATTATTTTGATTAGTATATTATAATTTTAATTTGTTTAAGATATTTATTACACTTGAAAATACATTACACATTGACTAAATAATTTAAAGTAATTTAACTATGAATAACATGTCATTTAAATTACATACAGAAATACAAAAGATTTTTAAGTTTAATTTTTGTACATTATTATAGTATCAATAATGAACAAAATTACAATATTTTATTCATAAAAAACAAAAAAAGATAACTTTTATTACTCTAAAATAAAATAATTGATAAGCTTATTTAATGCAGATAAATAAAATACTGTATTATTTTTGTTTTTAGCATCTCAATTAGGCTTTAAAGTTTAAACACTCATAATACATTATACATTGTTGAATAAATTTCAAATTAGATAATAAGGCTCCATTGGCTAGTTAGGAACGTACACCTTATTCATGTTATAAACAATTTAAAACATCTAAGTAATTTAATCTGTTAAAAATATATAATAATATAAAACTTTTATTTGTTTTAATCAGATATATTTTTATTTATAGGTCACAAATCAAATCAAAAATTTCTAATAAGGTATGTTAATATGCATTTAAATACTAAATAATAATCTCATAAATATGAGTTGGCAAATAATAGACCCTACAATTTTAAAATAATAATAATAATAATAACATATGAATGTATTTTGTATACAAAATGTTAAGACACTTTTTAAGCACATTTTGTTTTAATAATTATAAATATAGTCATGAAATGTACTATTTAAAATTATTGTATAAGTCCATAATTAAAATTGTGATTAACTATGATAGTACATTTATTGAAACTATTTTTAATCATGTCATCATTTATTAAATCCTAAGTTGTTTAGAAAAACTGCAAAACTAACACACACATAAATTACAATCTAATATTGAAATGTACAATTAAAATTTTACACACACTGATCATATTAGGGCTTACAATTTCCTGAGGGTATTTTAAAATACGTGTGTATTTGATAATGTCCATGTATTTAATAATACCTACAACAGTGGCCCACCTATATCCAGGGTCCAGCATTTATTTTTTAAAACTAAATATTGGAGTATAAAAATTACTGGAACATATATATTGTACATGACTATTATTAAATATACATGCATTTTTAAATATATGAATTGGTACATAGATTTTGTGTACCCATGGTACACATGAAATTGTAAGCCCTAGATCAAATATTTAGTAAACTAGATTCATTTTTCACTATTTGTCATTATGAGCCGAATGAATAAACTACATATTTTTAGACTTAAAATTACAAATTAAATATATAATTATAAATAAATTTTAAAGATATTATTTAGTACAAGGTTTAATGAATAGGAATGCATATAAAATATTTTTGTATTACACAGGAAGTATATGATAATCTCTACTTATCACTGGCATACTATAATGTAATTTTTAAAAATAAAATATTATATTAAAAAAAAAATAATAATAATAAACTATATAATTTAAAATTTCATATTATGTTTTTGTAAAAATTTTAAACATTAAAATAAGTCTTGTAACTTATAATATTTGGGATTTAAAAAAGATAGAATTCAGAGCTACAAATTAATCTGATAAAAGAAAATATGAATATTTAATAACTTAGTCTAATTAATTTGATCAGTTTATTGAAATAAATATTTGATCAAGAGTTCTTAACCTAGTTTGAACACATTTATTTTACTATATAAGTAGAGATTTGTTTGAAAATAATTTAAATAATTCACTAAATTAAGTAGTATTTGAGGCAGTACATGTCAATAATATTAGACACTATTATTAGAAATAATAGGTATAGAATAGTATTAACTAGAGAGAGAGGCCCACAGAAAATAAGTTAAATAAGTGCAACATGCAAATATAATTTCAAATTTATCATCTCCATAAATTATTGATAACCTATACCAGAGGTTTCCTAAGGTCTATTCTGATCTGCAAGGGGCTCATGTTATCAAAAATACAAATTGAAGGTACATGAGATGTAAATAGGTGTCAACGAGAATTATTAATTAAAAAAATGTGCAATCATTTATTTTTACTATAAACTATGTGAAAAAAAAGTTCCGGAATCTCTGACCTATACTAAACACTTGAAAATAATGATATAAATAGCATATTATATTTATATTAATATACTTTTAATAAGCCAATGCAAATTTGCTTAGCCTCATATCACTTAATATGAATTGGATCTCAGCCATGTATTTACACAAGGCAAGGTACTATAAATAGATTTAGTTTATATTTTAAAAATGAGGAAAAAATGATTTTACTTATTATTATTTACTTTGGATTTAATTATGAATTTTGTTTTTTTAAATCTCAGAGGGTGCATTGTTATTTTTTACCTTCTATATGTGTGTCCCTACTTAGAGATGCCTAAACTAGTCTCTTGAGTATCACCTATAGATACCATACAATCCATGGTTAAAATATACTATGTTGTTGCAATTATGTTCTTATTCTATAATTTGAATGTATGATACCAATATGATAACAATCTTTAATGTTTAAATTGTAATTAAGATGTTAATCTTTGATGTTTACGCTTTGTTCTTGCATATGGGCCTATGCTAGGATCTGTTATAAAATCATATAATACACTTGTCCAAGAATTATGCTGTGGCAAATTATCATAATACTCCTTGGCAATTTCCTTTACCTAAATTTACCAAAAAAAATATATACTTCTAACTATTTGAATTTTATAAAATACAAAAATATATGACAAAGTAAATTAATTTTTGATTTTCTTTATAAATAATAATAATATGTTAATAGATAAATATAATCTTAGAGCTAGCACATACTGCAAGCTTTTAATCAGCTGAAAGTTTAATGAGTTTTGCAACTGACAGACAATTGTATAGTAAATTGTATTACACTAAAAAAATAGGTCAACTAAACTATTAAAAGAGTTTGATTAAATAATCTGTAGTGTGCGCTTACTCTTAAAGGTTACAATAAGAGAAATAATATACTAACTTGTGGAAGTTTAGAACCAGGAACAAAAGGGAAGTCATGATGTTCATTGTGGTAGCCAACATTAAATGTAATTAAATTTAATGGACCATAATATGAATATGTTTCATATCCTTTATGAAACATATAATGCTCAGAAATGAAATGGCCAGCCACTGGATGTAAACCCATAGCCATTAATGATCCGCCCAACATATATATTAAAACTTTAGTACCTTAAGAACATTTTAAACAAAAATACATTTTTTTTTTCAGTTAAATCTAGAATTTATAACTCTGCTAATATTATATTTTCACTAAATATCAAATTATTATATATTATCTATATTATATGACTTTTGTATTCTATAATTTCATAAATAAAATGTTAAACTGATAAACAATAAACTTACCAATGAATTGATACACCCAATAATTGAATGCCAATTGAATACTAACACTTATAATTTCAAGGGCAGTTGGATTTTTTGGATAAACAAACATTGGTCTTAGAGCATAAAAAAATGGCTGTAATAATACCCAGATAAACTTTCCAAATGTTGAATTAAATAATTTAGCCTCTAAATATGTTGGTATGTCTGTGTCAAGTTTCTCGTCACCTTGATACTATAAATAAGAATAAACAGTTAAAATAAATAATTAAATAAATAAATGTTTAGTATACTCTTAATAATAATTTTGTATATTTAATAAAAATATGAAACCTTTAGATCGTTAAAATTATTTGTTTTTAATTATGTTCAATGATATAATAATAAAACAATAACAATTTATTATAACAGATAACACTATAGGTACATAGGTCATAATGCAATTTTAGTGTATAATTTAATTTTATGCTTATTTTACATTTTTATTTTATTCATTATTAATGTGTGTTTATAGGGTCATTAGAATAAATAAATAATAACAGATAAAAATTTATAATCCAAATTGAAATAAAATTACAAAATCATATTTTATACAAAACTTATGAATAAATTATATTCACTCTGTGATGTTCCAGATGGTAATATTTAAAAGTCACAGAAAATGGAAGTCCAATGGGCAGGTTAGCATACATTCCTAATAATTTATTGTACATAGGATATTTAGGTCCAAACCCCATGTTATGAGATATTTCATGGATTGCTGAAACAATTAATTTAATATTTATATTAAAATTAAAGAAAGATTAAAATTAATTAAAACTTACCAAGCATCAGTGAATGGTTTACCACTCCTCCAAAACAGTATGCTAAAATCATTACAGTTGACCATTTAAAGTCTTTAATGAAATAAAAAGAACCCAACTGTAATATAGTTGTAATTATAACTATCCATTTAAAATTTTTGTCAGGACCATAAAGTTTCTTTATTTCTGGATACTTCTCTGTAAAATAATACAGATGCCGAAAAATCAAAAATGTTTTTTTTTTCTTAAAATAAATAATTTGTTTGTGTTTAATTTAAAATTTATTAAATTAATATTAAAATAAATCTTTGTTGTATAACTAAAGGTTGCACATAAATAATGTACTATGTAACAATTCATAAATTGTATAGTATAAAAATTAAACAAAGTATATTTTCTCTTCAAATATTATTTAGACTGGACATAGAAAGTTTTTAATGTTGTAATGTAAAAGAAACTATACCTACTTCATTACATTTTAAAAAGATTCCAAGCTTTACATATACTTGCATCATTCAACATAATTATATATTAAAAGTTCTATTTTTAGAGTCCGAGTGCTTATTTTGAAGTTAATGGTTTTACAATGATGATTTTTTTTTATCTGTTAACTACTTTTCTATCAGATGACTTGATTAGATTTCTGAGTGTAGCACTTTTTCTGACAGAAAATCAGTGTGTGGAGGTATTTTAGGCAGGTAATTTTCGATTTTCTTAAGATTTTTTTTCATAACTTTTGAAAAACGAAAAAAAATAGGAAAATGTATGAAATATATCACTAAAATATATTTTTCTTTTCTTTGCACAACTTTTCAACCTGCACTTTTGCTCAAACTTTTAATTATAGCAATGTTTTTAAAAGGAAATTTCATTAGGGAGGTACTTAGAAAGGTAATTTTTTGATTTTATCCAGAGTTTTCCCAGATAATGTGAAAAACCTAGATAAAACATGGGAGAAACGTAGGGAAACTTGGAAAATCAGTACAACATTAAAGGAATATAATTAAAGAAAATATATAAAACCTATTTAATTATTTTACTATAAAATGACATATATATTGTTGATAAAGTATTAATATCAACTGAACTATGCTCAGAATCAGTGTTTTCCTAAGCAAAGAATGGTTTATCATTGCTTATAGGTATACATTAAACTACCATTAACAGTCACCATTATCTTAAACAGCTTTTTTACATATTAATAAAACATCTAAAATATTTGAAAAAAGGGCAAAAAAAATTATGGAAAATCTGAGTCGAAACTAGGATCTCTAGGATGAAAACAGGTATGTATCACCACTAGACTATGATAGATATATTACTGTACATAGGCATGCACAGAAATTGTTTGCAGGTGGTGCATTCCTCTACTACTCCCCCCCCCCTTACAAAGGGATCCATCTACAGATATATACTATACAATGGCAGGGAAGGGGAATTAGGAGTTTTATATTCCCCATTGGCTTAAAAATACAAAAAAAAGTATGAGTAATTCAATATCAAAATAAATATATTTCAACCAAGTTATGAGGAAAAGCTTGATACATTGATCAGAATTCTTTATTTTTAGGATTTGATTTTTAAATTACTAATTCCCATAGTTGATTTGGGTAGAGAAGAAGACTTAACGAAATATTCACGATTCTTATTTGATACATCCCCTCCCATTGAAAATTCCAGGGTATGGCACTGAAACTATATAACTAACTAGATGCTCAATTCTATATTCTATTGTGTATTGGTTTTGGAAGATAAGTAGTCAGTAAGTTGGGCAATGTTTATAATCTGTAATCAATATTATTATGATAAAGTGATGATAAATTTAAAAAACACGGTTTTCACTACATTTTTCAATCCAAAAACCATAAGTTAAATCTTATGTTTATAATTTGTTATTTTACTATTAACATAACTAACTATAAAATATAGATTTTATTATATTGGTGGTTATCAATAATATTTAATAACACAGGCCTGTAAACATTGCCAAACCTATATTACCGCTGGCTTTATGTATGATCTTGGAGTCACACAGTTAGATAGTATAAATTTCTAGGTTTATCCAACAAATTTAAGAAACTTAAGTTATTTTTTACAATCAATTTGAGTTCACAGGTGGTGCACCATCTGTGTGCACACTTATGCTACTGTATTTATAGTTTTCTTACAACTTTAAGATACTTAAGTAGATCCCTCTCGACTAAATGAGCATTAGCTTGGGAATTGTATTATAGGCAGATTGAAGTGATAAAATTTAGTTTAATTTCACTATGTTGTTTTAGGAAACATTTTTTTTTTAGTTTCAAATACACATAAAGACTCCCCCAAATAAAGATTAGTACAACAGTACAAAGAAATAGTCAAATATTTTTTTAAAATGATTCAACACAAAGTTGTATAAGTCCATTAATTTTATTTACCTAAATAAATTCAATATATATATACAATAATATATTCAAAATACAAAGTAGTGTGAAGGTACTTAGTGTTTTTAGCTCAAAACACATTAGATCATTCAAGATATGTCTGCTTACTGGGCTTTTATATTAGAGACCTCCAGTTATTTTTTGGGCTCAATTTATTTTTAATAATCCATATTTCCTTATACAGAGAAAAGGATACACAATTGGGACTTTTTAAGAATAGTAATTATATATTCTTGGAACAGTTAAAATAACAGAAATACAGCTATAAGCAATATTTAGGTTAGAGTTCTTATTAGCCTTATAATTAATTATTATAAAAGAGTACATAATAGATATTTCCTATTATTAGGTAATTAGATGTTAGCTATGTCAACAGAAAAATATAATTATTATCATGATTATTGGTATAAGATGTACTTTTGGAGATTCAGGCAGAGGTTTCCACTTTCAACCCTCACCTTACAATTTCAATATTGTAATATAAAATAGATGGCAGAAAATTTTATTTTAATGGCAGAAACTCTGTTGTATATGGGTGGTTTTTTTTAAATATATTTTATCACAATATTAAGTAAAATAAAGGTACAATGTATGAAAACAAAAATAAAAAATTTACTAAGGTAATAATTTCATGTTTTAAAAATGATGAAATGCTGCTTTTAAATTTAACATACCTGGGTAAGTAATTTTTTTTGAGCATAGATGTCAAATGATAATATTTATAATGCTAAAAATATATACTTATAAAAGGGTAGATATTTTAAAATAAAAGATACAATTTAAAAAAAAAATAGTGTCAATTACATTTTATTTTCTGTTAGTGATGCACAACATTATGTTTTCAATTATCAATATAATTTATAAAATTAAAAACAATACAATACTATTTCAATAATTTATTGATTTTTTTTTTTTGGAATTAAAAAATTAAAAAAAAGTTATTATATTATTATAAACAAGAAAAATTAAATATTTAACTAAAATTATTGAAAGTACATTCTATACTATCATCTATCATAGATACCTCTGAATTTTGTATAATTGTTTCCTAAAAATATGCATAACATAATAATTATTTAACTAAAACAATAAAATATATTATATTTAATTATTTAGTCTAAAATATTGTGCAAATCATGTCTTTGTGATATGTGGTTATTATGGATTATTGATCAAATTGTTAAATTATTATTAAATAACTCAAAGAAGTATCGCTTATTTTTCTTTGTCATTAATTAACTGTTAAAACTTAAAAATAAATAGAAAATATAAACTTCAATGAAATAATATAAAATATCAATGTACTTTCGATAAAGAAGTCATAAGTAAAATTGTTCACACGAGGCAAGTAGATGTTGAATTAAATAACACGATGAGAATTATTTCAGGCTGTGTCCGGGCTTCAAAAGTGCAAGAGCTCTTAGTCCTCTCAAATATAGCATCACCAGAATTTTGCAGATATGCAGCAACCATAAAATTACCAAAACTCGACAAACCTTTCGATATTTAATGACATAAGTAAAGCACCAGATAAAAGATTAAAATCTAGACACCCGATTTAGGCAATCGAGAATACAACAGATAACTAAGAAAATATGTGGAAAACAAGCTGGAAAGATGAGAACATAGTTAATAGCTCCCTCATCAACTCAGAGTTCTAGAATTTGAACTTCCTTATACAATGTGGTCTACTTTAAACCATATCAGGACAGAATGGGGAAAATATAAGTTTCTCTTATATAAATGGAAAATGTTAGATACCCCACTCTATGAGTGTGGGAAGGATCAAACCATCAAACACATTGTCGAGATATGTCCGCAGACAAAATATGAAGGAGGGATAGAAGAGATCCATAAAGGCGGCAGTGAGGCACAAGATTGGCTACACAACCTAGAAGTACACCTTTAGAAAATGGGCTAATTTCTGTATATTTCATTGTATGTGTTACAACTTTCAGTCACACTCAAAATTATACGTTACCGCAATTATCTATGTACTTATTTATTTATTTTATTTTATTTTTATATTTTATATTATTTATTTAGTTCATTATTTTTAAAATGTATGCATGTTTTCACCAAAGACGAAGCCATATGAAAGAAAAATAAAGGTAAAATTGAATCTATATAGTTGTGCATCATTGCTTTCTTTTCAAATATTTTATTAAATTATAAAATATTAGCGAGTAGCTCTACTAGAACAGAACTCAATTGGACTCCAATCTAAGCCCTAAGGTATTACAATTGGATTACATTTACCTAGTGAAAATAATACAAATTAAATTTAACAAACCTAATATTTCTTTTCTCCGTGTAGCGTGTGGCTCTTCTGTGTACGACCATTCAAAATCAGTTCTAGAAACTTTGGCTCCCATTTTCGTACAAATAGTATACTGTATAACGTTGTACAATATCAACCATTGCTTAATAAAAATAAAAGATAATAAATAATTAATTGAAGTTAAATACTTTCTATAATGTACAAAAAAGATAATATAATATAATACCTACACGAACTATGAATGTGCATCGACAGTAATTATTATTTATGGTATTCTGTTATTACGGAGCATTTATTATGTGCATGTAAATATCTGTAAGAAAAAAAAACATTTATATTCTACACACCTTCATTACACCATGACAATTGTTAATCCAATCTAATCTAATAATTATTAGACTCTCGTAATCACACATTCACGGGTACAAGCCGGTATATACCATGGGGAATTGATAGAGTGATTACGTAACGTGTAGTACAACACTGTAGTGACTATGAAGTACCAGTGAGCAGTGGATGTTCTTCTAAAAAACTTTCATGACAGCGTAGCATAATAGATTATTTTCTAACGTATTAATTAATAACATATTTTTTCCGTGACTAAGATGACCAGTAATATTAAATTTATTGATTGATAAAATTATAGATTTTAATGACAAATAATTAAAACAATTTTATAATTTTGTATTTATGGTGACAATTACGCTTAGAAATGCTGCGGTAAAAAAATGAAAAATACAATAAAAAAAAAAAATAGCCAATAGTTACCTACGTAAAATGAGTAGGTTAGCCGCCGCGTACGACTGTGAATGAGCACAGGCCGTTTTGTAACCAATAGGGAGACTACGGAAGGCTTTTGCTAAATAAAATGAATAAATAATAACAGACCGTCATTCGGTATGAGAATAGAAATTTATAACTCGGCTCAACACGATCCGCACCGATTTGCGACTGGATGAAGACTGATTACTCATAATAACATATAACAGTTAATCTTCAAATTAACGACAGCAATAAATGATAATGATAATACAGGTCGTTCGCATAGACATGTCAATAACAATTGATTCTATTATAGGGTCGCCATAAAAGTTCAATTACTGACCGGGACAATTACAAAAATAATTTCAACGACCTTTTTTTTTTTTTTGCAATTATTTTTAATTATACAATTTAGAATACAATGTATTATATATATATATAATAATAATTGCGATAAACCGAAAAATACGTTTTTTTTTCAAATTTTGGCGCAACGATTTCATTGTTTTAACTAATTAAAATTATAATATGTCTCTACTAGAAATCTTTGTCCACATTTCAAGAATAGCATGTTTTCCGAAAGAAAATGTTGTCTAGTTTATAAGTAAGAATGTGAATGTCCTTAGATTTTCTGTATACTTTTTCTAATAATTACGAAAAACCGGAAAATAACATTGAAAATACGATATTTGTTGTTTTGTTCTTATTTGGTTAAAAATATTTGTAGAAATCTGTTGTTTTCACAAAACACCTATATTAGTCTTTTGTAAACGTGGTAAAATTTCCAAAACATTCTAGCTCTTTTTATGCTACTTATAGATATTTGATATTTGCTAGTTTTTATATAATTATATGTATTTTTGTTTGTTTGGTAGATATGTATCCGTAATGCAAATTTTAAATTATAATATAACTTAAGACAAATAACTGAAATTTTAAAACAAAGTTCATTACAAATTATACTTATTGGTCAAAAAAGGATATTTTAGTTGTATGTTTTAGTTCCTATGTAATTCCAAATTATAATTACTATTAATAAGTACTTAATGGGTGATTTAAATGAACATGAGTTAGTTGGACTAACTTTAGAACAAGTTAGTAAAATTGTATTTTTCTTTTCGTCAGAAGAAATTGAGGATGATGGTCATGACTTTGAACTTACAGTACCGTTTGTAATGCAAAATTATGTTGATACTATATTAAATCTTGGTCCAATCATGGACAGTTCAAATCTCATTTTAGGTTTTAACTTTAGTTATTGTTTATAAACGCAGCATCACTTCTAAAGTGTAAGTTAACCCGTCATCATCGTTCATAAGTGTCACTTTAACACTTGCATTATATTTGTATACCTGTGAATGTTATATAAATATGTAAACAATCAATTAAACTAAAAATTAATAATAAGTAATATCTATCATGAACTAAAAAAAAGTAGTACCTAGTTCATGAATAATAATTTGAACATTTTAGATTTGTTTATTAATGTTTAAGATTTGTTAAGTACTATTATTCGTTATCAGTGTTAGGTTTTGGTGTAAACGCTTTATTCCGTTCGTCTACACTCCAAAGCGCTGGCACATTTGTTTCACTACCTATTTCGTGTAAGCGTTTGTGAGCTCTGATCGATGACATAGTGCTCAGATTCAGTGACGTCGTGATTATAGTCTGAGCTCTATTAAATGCCAAACTAAACGGCCATATTGTCCAAAGAGAATACAGCCACAGTGGCTAGTTAAATTAGGCGTTAGATTGGGTAGTTTAAGAAACCACTATAATTTACAACGTCACTGATCATAATGTAACATTTTGGCGCAAATCCCCTTTTCAGGATTCTTACCGATATCTTACCAATGAAAATGTAATAACAGAATATTATAATATATTCTGTGTTTTATTATTCACAGATATTTTATAATACATTTCATAGATAATAAAAAATATAATAAAACATTTTTTTTTTTTTCAGAAAAAGTTAGGAAACCGAGATCCAAGGAATTACATTTTTATACAAGTACGGCACAGGCCATATAGGCCGTACCTGTGCGTACGCCTATGCCTACTGCGTACGAGTACTAAATAATATTATTATTATCGAGCAAGTTATCTTTATTTTATGCATGTTAAGTGTGTTTACCATGTAAACATACTATATTTGATTATCTATGTACCACGAACTCAAATATTATAGTACTTACATACGCAGTAGTTTAATACCTACCTAGCTACTTAGAAAAGTTCGTCGTAGGTAGGAACATACTGTGTACTCTACAAGATGTGACAAGCCAGATAATAATAATAGCCGGGTCACGTAAAAATTATGCTTAGGACGTTTCACCCGCGTGTGCTGTATCAGTCCGACAAACGACAATATAGCAAAATTTACCTTGAGCAGACTGCTTAAAACTCCCTTAGTTTTGGTTTTTGAGGAAAAGTATCAATTATTATAAAACTAAAAGAGGGATTAACAATCTGAAGTTCAAGTTGATGCGTTTCTTTTATTAAACTGTTATAATAATTTAAAAACGATGAATTAGTCTTTAATTTTTAAACGATATGTACCTACTGAACACTTTATTTGGAATAATAATTAGAATAATAAAAGGTATAAGTAAATCTACTGGACCTCTTTTATTTTTCAATTTTTTTTTTTTTATATTTGTTTATTTCACTGATAATAAGATGTATAATTTATAATTTAGTTGGTATAAATTAAGCAACTAGTAGGTATAATAGTGTATGGTAATAATGTTTTAAAAATGAAAAAATTCAAATTAAAATTGTAAATAATTATCATAGTTTACATTAGATTAGTTTTTAATGGTATGATACAAATTTACATTGGTTTAGAAAAATGAATGCAATAATTAAGAATTCATTTTAAAAAATGGTCCAGTATAAGAAACCATTCCCTCTTAAGTAATTGCAGGCGCGTTTTTGAAGGGAAGGGGGAATTAGGAGGGGGATAGCCCCCCATATGCCATGTGATGTTCTTTTTTGTTCTATAAAATATCCATAATTCTTAGTACAAATGTAACTGGTTTCAAATGTCATAAATATGATTCCGGATCTTGGAAATACTTTGATTAAAACGAGAATGAAACACTTCTCATTAATACATTTCAATCAATATTCTCACAAGGATGAGATAGAATTATGGAAAACTAAGTGGTAACAATCTTTTCGAAAAGATATATATAAAATAATATATTTTTAGAATCAAAACTGGAAATGATTAATTTAATTTAAATTTTAGATTATGAGTGTAGCGAAATTTACAATGTTTTTTTTATGTTCTTTTATGTTTCACAAAAATTTCTCCCAGAAATCCTGCTTCAATATGTAAGTGTAGCACTTTTTTTGAAAGAAAATATTATCGTATTGACTAGATGATACTTTCAGAAGGCCATTTTTTTTTATTTTCCAAGCAGTTTTCCTAACATCAAGAAAACCCAGGATAAAACGTAAGAAAAACGGGGAAATTTATGAAAATAATGCTTTTATTATTTTCAATTTTGGTTTTTGCAGTAATTCAGTTAAAAATATTCGTAGAGACTTGAAATTTGGACAGAAAACTTATATTTGTCTTTTCTTGACGTAGTAAAATTGTTGAGCAATTTATAAACATTTTAATTTTGTGAGTTTTTGTACGTAATTTTTATTCGGTAAGTACTTTGTCGATAAAATTGTTAGATCAAACAGAAATACTTGAGAACTTAACATGAGTTCCATTAAAGTCGTACTTTGTGGTAAAAAACAAATTTTGAGCAGAGGCTAACTGGCTTATCACTTTTAAATATTCATCTAAATGAAAATATTAATATAGAAAATATTGTTGATCAAACCGCTTGAAAAACGCTGCTTAAAATAAAAGTATTATGGACTTGGGCTGTCTAACTATAATAAATTATTATTATTATTATTTTTGTTATTAATATTATCATTATTTCAATTATTATTTATTTAATGTGAAAAAAGTTAATTTAACTTTTAAATTGTACTGTTTTACTGCATTTTTGTACAATATATCTGTAGTCTTTTAAGCTAATATAAGTTGAAATGACATCGTATATAAAAGTTTTAAGTTCTTATTAATATCCTGACTGCACTTCTACTTAGTGGATCGTTATCTGTTTGTAAAAACTCACGTTCCTCTATGTTCACTCCCTTATCTGATATTCTGCAGGACGCGTTTCTGTCTCCACTTCTTTTTCTCCTTTTCGTTAACTCAGCGCCTACAGTACTTTATCATGCTAAACTTCTAATTTTCACCGTGATATGAAACTCTGCCTAAAAATAAACTCAGTACATGACTGCCAGAATCTGCAACACGACCTAGTTCTATGGGATGAAAATCTAGGCCACTCTCTCGACATTCAAAAATGTTTTACAATAACTTTTACCCGTCTTTTACTCTACGAAATACACAACATCCCAATAAAGGCATTAGGAGAATCTACGATTTAGGATTTACTCTAACCCCTATATTTCAAATAAGCACATACAAGAAATATGTTGTAAGGCTCTTAAGGTTTTTGGTTTCATCCTTCGTTCTTCTCAACTTTTCCATCTAGTCATGCCCCTCAAAACATTGTACTGCACCCTAGTGAGACTCATCGTTGAGTACAGCTGTGTGTTATTGGAACTGCAACAGATAGTGCTTCTGTAGAGCGTGTTCAGAAAAGGTTTCTCCGTGCCGTTTCTCATTGTTTAAATATTCTCTGATTCCCCGTCCCATATCCCACGACTACTCTCCTGTTCTATCTGGGCCTCCCAAGCTTAGTAGACCGTAGACTGATAAATAACATTTCATTCCTTTTAAATCTCCTTATCGGCAAAATAGATTAATTCACTCTTCTCTCCCTCGTCAACTTTAAAATACCACTTCGTCGCACCCGCTTCCATGCTCCAGTTCATATTCCTCCACTTTTCTACTAGTTTCCTTCAAAACACTCCCCCTAAACCGACTAATGAGAACCGAAAACAATGACCCATCCTTTCAATTATAAAACACAAAAAAGAAAATGCTAAGCAATGTAGAAATAATAATAGTCATAGGAATAACAATAGTAATAGAATTAAATATTAAGTTATCGCTAACAATCCAGAGGTGTATTATAATTAAAATATATGTTAGGTATAAGAATACTCAATGTAAACTGGGCTTGTCCCGTATTTTATAATAAATAAACAAATATCTTACCTTTCCAACTTCTCATCTCTAACAGTGGTCCAGCCATCGTGCGAAGTATGCCCGTCTTTTTTCTCATCAACCATTCATATTAAATTTGATTATTTCGCCCCTGAGTGATTGTTGATAGTGATGGTTGATTACAACTAAAAAAAAAAAAAAATCATAGCTATGTTAATGAATGCATAAATAAAAGCTTGATTAATCTTGTATATAAAATGTTTAATAAATTATACTATGGTGCTATGGGTTATTTTAGACTAATATCAGATTAGGTACAGCATATTTTTTATTTAAATATGTTTTAATATTTTTCTCTAATTTAGTAATTTTTTTTCGTATATCGGCTCTTGTTATTAATATTGTTACATAACATAGGAACTACATTTAGATTTTTTTCCTTTATCTACTATTAAATATACACATTATATTATTTTCAATCAATAAATTACGTAAAGGCTACAAAAAATTATAAAAAATTACTACAATCTACATATTATATAATATTATAATATACTATATAGGTATGCATGCATAATTATCTGATAAACCTTTTCCCTCGCTAACATAAATAATAATAGGTACTTAATATTATTACCTACTTATACAATATTATGCATATATTACTAAAACTTAAGTAGATACCTAATAAAATGTCTATATGGTTCAATGGGTTTTACTATGCATTAGTTATAACATACCTATTTTAATACCTCATCGAAAAGTATTCATCCAAGTTAACAACCTTTCTTCCTTTTAGATGGGTGGTTGACAAAAAAGTATTTTCCAACGAAACTGTATTACAATTAATATTAGAACACACCAATTTTTTTGATGTCTATAGAGAGTCTTATCTATATCCAAAAAATTAATAGACAGTGGTTTTCAAAAGTTAATGAGCGCAAGAAGTACCCAGGAAAACAAAGTTTGGTAGGTAGTTGGTACCCGTCTAATAATACGATAGTAATTTATAAATTACAACTTTTGTTACCTGATTTATCACCTACAGAAAAACTATTTTTATTATTTTATTAAGGGAGTTGGAAACGACGAATTTCTGTCTTTGTCTTACACATGAGGTATAGGGTATTAGACGTATTTTATTTCCAACGTACCGATTGATTTAGTGAAGCGATAAGAATTCTATAATCAGATTTGAATTTGTCGTGAAGTCTACTTGAGATCGAATTTTCCACTTTTTTGATTATTGATTTTAATTTCTCAAATCAAATATTCCATTTTTTCAATCACTCTTTTATTAGTATGTCTTTTTTAGAATTTAAGGAGATAAATTTAAAAAGTGGTTAAGTCTATCTTGCGTAGACTTCACGATAAATTCAAATTTGCTTTCAGAATTCTTATCGCTTCACTAGATCAATCGCTACGTCGGAAATAAAACACGTCTAAATCCCTATATCTCACGTATGTAAGACAAAGACAAAAACACGTTGTTTCCAATCTCCTTAACACATAATACAAAATATATGCAGGTTTTACTTCAGATTCTGAGCTTAGCATGAGATCTATTGGTTATACAGTCATATGATTTTTTTTTTTAACTTTTCGACCAGAAATCTTACTCCAATGAGCAATTTATAGGAATTTGTTAAGTTTTTGTTTAGTATAAATAGAGACTATATGGATAAAATTATTTGGCCAAACAGAAATTCTTGAAAATTTAACACGAGGTTTATTATGAGTCATAAAAGTTTGTTTACTGTAAAATAGATAAAAATGAGGTTATCTTGTATTAATTCTAATCTACTCTTCACTCTACTAATAAACTCTAAACGTTATAAACAAATTATCATGTTCATGTAATAAGTACTTTTAATACAATTAATTATTATTATTTGTTCTATATAAATAATACATATAAACCGTACAGATTTTCATTATTTTTGCAATCCTCCCCCTCTGAGTATTATATTAACATATATTATGTACCTGTATAAGAGGTAAAACCATTGAACTTTTAAAATCAATTGAGGTACCGTAAGTCTTTAACTTACCATAGTCACGTTTCTGCATTAGGTATGTTTGTTTAATCGATAACAACTAAAGCTGAAACATATTATTTTGTTTTTTATTTTGTAATATTAGATGAAATTATTTATATTTGTTAGGCAATACAATAAGAAAATTCGATGAAAAAAACCATTTCTTTTGCCTAATTATACTAATTGTCTGTGTAATATAATACAGAAAAATGAATAATAATCGCGAATCTAAAATACCCATACAGAATAAAATATTTCATTTTGACGATCATCATATTGAGAAAATTTGTGTGAGTTTAGAAAACGGTAAGTATATTATTATAACTATTATTATTGTACACTAATATTTAGTTAAGTAACACTATATTAATTGTTCCCACTTTTGTCCTGTAGAAATGCACCTATACTAATGTAGCCATGTAGAACGTATAGGTAGGTATACAAACTGTTGTATACATTATTGCAGTAATTAACTTTTAAAGTATACACTCTGCAGGGACGAACCGAGAGTGGGTTATGGGGGGAAGGGGTGCGACACTCCCTCATTCAGCAATATTAGAATTCTAGTCGGCAATCGTCACTTGGTAAATTTATTCGACCAAAATATATTAGTATACAACATTATTTCAAAATGAGAAAAAGAAAATTGAATAACCACAAATTCGTTGAGAATAACCGGTGATTATTTCTCCTCAAAATTGGAATCGGCTACAAACTTATGAAATTCGTTTGATTTCACCGGTCACACTGGTTATAAATCGATCATACAATTTTGTGACCATCTTGGATAGATGGTGACGACCGGTAACTTTTCATCATCCCTTCCAAAATTATTATTTCTCCTCCTAAACCATCGGCGCAGCGTCTAGGACATGTCATTGTTATTATCGTAGCTGTTTAAGTTGTTATTGTTGTTGTATTGTTGTCTGTCATACAAAATGAGTATCTTCTTATTATTTCTTATTATTATTTTGCAATTGAAGAGGGTAAGTCATCTATAAAGAATGTAAGTTAAACGAATATCTTCACCGTTGTCACCATCTCATCGGTTACTATGAACTGTAACCGTTGAATTGAACCGTAAAATGGTTTACTATCAATTTGTAACCGGTGACTTAACGAATTTGTAGTAAATGATTTATTAGTTTAATACGATTTAATTAACTATAAATAAGTTAAAATTATTAGTTTAACTTGTTATTTCTGGGCGACTATGCAAGTACAGTGTCGAGTGTCGAGGCAGTTTAGTGAGAGTCAGTACAAGATAACTAAATCTACCTAGGTAACTATTACTTATTTTACATTATTAGCAACGTTCCGTTTCATGGTATCGTAATTCTAATCGACAATGTATTACTCTACAGTTTTTGGGCTGTAAGTTGTATGTAAATTTAACATTAAAACACTCCTCTCTCTCTTTTGAAAATCCTGGCTACGCGCCTGTTCTGTTGTTATTATTTGATTATAATGTTTTATTATTTATGATAATTTAGAGATTGAGAATTTAAAAGTAATCAAAAATCAAAACCAGGCATTTAAAACACCCGATGGTCAGCATTTTAAAGCGGCTTTGTATGAAACTAAAACAATAACACTTTTAGAATTGCCATCGTTGGCACCGTCTATTAAGACCACTTCAAATACACAAAAAGAGGTTAGTATAAAACTATGAATATTTCTTTAGAAACAGGTAGGTTATATAGGTACCTACTCAATTTATCATATTATGCAGAACCACGTTTAATGAAGGACAATTGTCAGTGGCGGACATTTTCCGTGAACCAACATAGTAAACTAACAACTGACATTATTTATAAAACAACAAAAAGTAGTTTACCCATAGAAAGTTTAGATAAATGTGGGATCACCCCCCCCCTCCTTGGGGTTTTCGTTACCACTATGAATTATTACCTACAAATTTAAAAATTGTACCATATTACCACTTTGAATTTGAAATTCGCTCCCCTCTCTTCCGAGCTCATTAAACTATGTACATACACAACTATCTTTTAGATATAGATACCGCTTATAATGTTAATTTCAGATAAACGAAAGCAGTAAATATGTCTTACATGATGCTGTACAAACTTCAAGAAGTTTTCAAAGAACACAACACACGCAAACAGAGCCAATCACTTTGAAAGTAATTTTTAGTTAAAATAATGATCTATTTAAATATTTTGTTTAATTTCCACGTATTAATGTTAAAATCCCACTTCTAATTATATTTTATTATAAATTAATTATATTATTTATTTATTTATGATTTATTGCATCTACCTATAAATCATAATTTTAAAAATTTTATAAATTATAAAATTATGATTTATAGGTAGATGCAATAAATCATAATTTTATAATTTATTCATAGGATCAATCAAACATTGTGTCTGTATGGTTGCTTCAAAAAGAAATCGTCGATAAATCATTCGTAAAAGAAAAAGGTAGATTAACTCTTAACCATTATGACGGCAAGTCCATAACTGAAGAAAAATAATTTCACGGGGGTTATAAATTAAAAATGTGTGATGTTCTAATTTTATTGAAATTTTATATAGGTTATAATATAATTATGTATCAATATAACATGAACAATTTCTGAGTGTGGGATGAGGTGAGTGGAACCTCTAAAACCTCCACCCAAGTTCGGCTTTGTGTGATGTTAATGTATAATTGTTCTTTAAAAATATTTCTGGAAGAAGGTTAATTACATTATTGTAACTAAACATCATATTTGAAATGTTTAAAAAATAAACCATAAAAAATAATAATTTTTTGTCAATGTTAAATCTCAATTAACTATATTTTGCTACTTTTTTTTAGAAACCGAACCAAATAATTTAAAGAAAATGGTATTTATATCCGATCGAATTGTGACGTCAAATAATTTTTCCAAAAGTCAAATCGAATTTATAATGCGGCAACCGAGTGATAGTAAGTATACGTATATTCAGGCCCGTTGTAGGGGCTTGGAGGCCCATATTAGTAAGGGGTAATATTTTATTAAAATGAGAACAGACTGTTTATTTCCGAAATTTTCTGATTATTATCAAAATATATTATACTCCCCGTCGCCGGACGGTTCTTTGGTGTTCGGTGGGAGTTTGTATTATATAGGTACCTATATTTCTCCAAACCACGAGATTTTATATTATCTTATCGACTATTGCTCTTTTATTTTGGAAAAATCCGATTGTTTGTTGGTGTGTCGATTATTTTTAAATTATAATTATAGTGTACCTATGTACTTCGTGTATCTATGGTAGAAAATAAAAAAGCTAAAAGCCCGGGAGGCGATCAAAGCCTAGATGCCTTGATTAGGCCGACACTGAATACCAACCCAGTTTAGCACATAGTTTTTTTTTTTTTTTCATTTTATCCGTGTTACTAAGGTATATTGGTATAAAATTTACACGTTTATTTTAATTAATAACTAATTATTTACTAACTTAATTTGACTAAATTTATGTTTAAAACCTGCTCTGTGATGTCTTCTTTAATTTAAAAAAACTGCATGGCGATTGAATAAATAGTTTCGAAGTTAACCCGTAACAAAGATTTCCATATTCGCTTTTGTAGATATTAGTTTTTCGTATATAGATGCATAATTTCAATATTAACAATTCACTCCTATATTTTCTAACATAAACACTTAATTAATTGTACCTATTATAAATGTATAGATTTTAATACAACGTTTTATCGCTATACAATAGAAGAAATATTACAATTTTCAAACGATAAACTAATGAATTTTACAATCACGTCATTTATATGGAACAGTGCGAATGAAGTAAATTATATTATCAATACCTAATATAGTATACAGTATAGTGTGTACAGATTCTAGAGTAGTATACTTAGTTACGGTATACTAATAATTGCTTATTGCCAAAAATATAAAACATTTATTTTAATTTCATTTTTTTTACTAACTATTTTTAGAATATATTCGCAGTAGGATACGGTAAATATAATGACAAATCGTTCACCTGCTTTAAAGGAGCCGTGTGTTGTTGGTCGCTCAAAAATCCAGTATATCCAGAAAGGATATACGAATTCGACCAGCCCATTACTTGTCTCGATTTTTCAAAAATCAACGTTAATGTCCTTGTCGCCGGCAGTTATGGAGGATATATCTACACTTTGGATATAAGTCGAGAAATTTGTAATCCAGTTATAATCAATAAGTAAAAATATGATTTTTTTTTTATTTATTTACTTATTTTTATTCCGAAGGTAGGTTTGTTATTTATATAGCTTTATAGCTACATACAAATAACTAAATAAATAGGTAGGTATAATTATTCTACTGATTAGAACTAAGCTTCGACAAGTTAGTCAAATTTCCTAATTAATTAAAGTTAAAATAATAATACTGAATTTAATTATTATTTATTGCACAGTTAAACATTGAATTGTACAATATATACGCTCAAATATTTGGCCTTCAGGCTCCAGCACCTATAACTAGTCCAGTTCATCTTGGCTATCGGTAATATTATGGATTTTTTTAAATTCGTAACAGTCGCCAATGGCCAAGATGATCTTGATAACAAGTTATAATAGACGCTCAACTAGACGATATCACGGTTTTATATTTTACAAACACTTGTTGTTTAAATACACTATCTATACGATATTTCATTGATATTAGTAAAATGTATGTCTTCAAATCTTTTGATCTAAATGCTATTCGACCAGTGGCGTCATTTAAATTTTTTTTGGAACATAATATGTATTATGATTACTTAGAAACTCAGGCCACAAATCTTATTTACAATTTTCAATATAATAAAAATAAAATAATCCACATATTTTCCAACATATCTATTAAACCGTGCAATAAAACATTAAGTAATATAAATAATAAATTTTAATCCACAAAACATGACAATTATAAAGAATTTGATAATCATGAACAATATTCACGTAATATTCTAATCAAGTTTTCGGTTTTAAATCAAAAGAAAAACAAAATACAAATTTAAAAATAAAATATGTAGATTAGTTATGCGCAATCCATTATCCATTATTTAGGTCAAACGATTTATAACACCCAATCAAATTACTTTAATATTGAATTTTAAATACGCAAATGCATACTTTGTGTGATCCAAATGACAAATTTAGGTAAAACGTGCAATTCAACGATTCCGGTAGTACCTATATAAAACCATGACGTATGCAATAAAATATGTATGGTAATGTACATTGGCACATTATAAATTATATTTTATAATCAGTAACATTTTGTAATGAACTTAATTTTCAGTCTAAAGCCGCGTTTACACGATTTACTTTTGATGAATTTTCGATGAATTAAAAATGAACAATATAAACATAAAATCATTAAATTGATCATCCAGCATGAACAATGAACGAATTTGGGATAAGTCTTATTTTTTTCACATTAAGTGAATCATTTTGAGTGATTATAGTTTAATCATTAAAAGTGAACCGTGTAAACGCTGCTTTCATTTTCACTACCAGTGAAACACTCGTTTTTTCAACGTGATAAACAGTTATCCACATTAACCAAATTTTTCCATCAACCAATTTTATGATATTTTTTTGGTTTTCTACTTTTGAAAAAAAAAAATTTGAGCAGTTGATCCTAAACTATGAGCATATAACTTATAAAGCAGGGGAATATCCTACCTACATCCTTTCTTATAATGTATTTATTTTATTTTATTCAATTTACAGACATAATAATTAATATTATAATTATATAATTATATAATTCAATAGGTTTATAATAAAATTTTCAGATGACAAGGTTATTAATAATAATAATATATTAGTTAGGTTAAGGTAACTATCTGTTTGGAAAATAAGAAAAAGAAACAGTAATGGGATTTATTTAATTTAATTATTTACTATCTACATTTCTCATACGGCTTTATTACTATGCACAGAGTGATTTTTTTTTTTATCATGAATCAGCAATTTTCTCAAAATATTTCAAATGAAGTTAATTTCTGTTTTTTTTAATCATTGTGGAATCAGTTAAGATTTATTTTAAAATAATTTTTATTTTTTACCCCTACTTCATATATCTTAAATAAGTATAATCAAATTCATTTAAAATTTTCCGAGATAATTGTTGGTTCATGATAAAAAAAATCACTCTGTATTATATTATTCAAACATTTCAAACTGGTATTAAAATACATTATATGCACTTATTGAAATTTATTGCACCCTATTACACTAACAGATAAAGTATCTAATTAAACATGATTATCACATGTTCTAGGAAATATTTACAAAACTTTCCTATATGGAGTGTAGTTTCATTTTTTCAAAAAAGTTATACTTCAGAAGATGAGTTTGTACTGTCAGCAGATAGTAATGGGACAGTACGGAAATATTCAATTATTAATGAAGCATGCCATTCAGGTAAATAGTATAAATAGATATAGCTGGTACATACCTATGAGTATCATCCTGTAATTTTTTATAATAATACTCAGACACTCTTTTTTGTCCTACAAATAACTCCACTTATAAAAGTAGGGACAAAATAAATGTATCATTGGAAAGGCGTTGACAAATAGAGTTGCATAAACTAAAAAAATTGCACAAAGGTATATTGCTTTTAAGACAGATAAAATCATATAAACGAAATAAATACATGCTTTTCATGGGCGGCATATACGTTTTGGCAAATTACCTTTTTTTCCGCATAATAAAAACAGTGTATTTGGATAAGCTTCTCAGTGTTTAAGCAAATTTCTAATAACGTATTTGAACGAGTATGGTAGTAGGTACAATATAAAATATAAAAAGATAAAATTTTAAACAACACATACTAAAAATGTTATAAGCCCAGTTCAGACGATCAAATATTTAATCAAATTATCCATAACCAAAACTCTGTAGTAATTTAATTTGTACAATAATTATCATAGGTAGTACCATTTATTACCTATTGATTTATAATCAATGGTAATAGGTACTAATCACGATGCAAATAAAATTTCATCAACATCGTGGTACTAAATTATTACTTATTAGGATATTCTTACATTAGAACTACAACATGAGTTACGACCGTGAATAATTAATAAGACTATATAAATTATAGAAACTAAGGAAATTCATCACAATATGGGAGTGATGTAACAGCAGTATGAGGAACATTTGTTTCTATTTTATTCAATTTCGCATTCCAAATATTTATTTCTGCTTTTAATACTAATTCTGAACTTGAATGTAAATCTTGGGCACAGATCATTCCAGTCTTTACTATAGCCCCAGTATTGTATGCATCTTTTTTAATTAGAAATAGCCCTTCAAGTGGAATAACTATAGAAAATTTATCACTGAATCTAGATTTTAATTCTTGAATAATGTGGTATAAAAATTGTTATTTTAAACCACTTTATAGGATTTATGTTGATGTTGGCATTAATCTTTTTCCTCTTTGTTTGGAGACCACTAAGTCGAGGGACTTTTAATTCTTCAAAAATGTTATATTCATGGCCCGACGGAAGAAAAAAGTGGTCCAATTCAAATGTTTGCATCTCTATTGTAAAACTGAAATTATGCCCTTGTATTTATTTTAACTTGAATTATGTTTTATTTATTTCATAGGTTTCATTTATTAACGGCCCGATGTATACCTTTGTGCATTATATTTAATATTAATATTTTTAAATTTATCGGTTTTAGAACAGATTTCGTTGATTTATTGTGGTATTCGAAACAATGTGGACATTACTGTAAAAACGAACAAAAATTACGATTCAACAATAATTGTACAAAACATGTCCGGAACAACCATAACGTTTCATCCGGTGTACAAAAATACATATTTCATAGGAACTAACGTTGGTTATATCGTACAGGTATATTTATAAAATAAAAAAAAATTGTACATCTACAACATATTATATAAATGTAACATATCGTAAGTTCATGATATCAATACCTATAATAGTCATAAACAAGGTGGCTTATATACCGCTTTGGTTAAATTTTGCATATATTCAATTTCTGATTTTTGGAATTTTTAAGTGTAGTTAAAGCCGATATTTTCGAATATTAAGATTTTTTATAACATTTAAGAAGTATTCTATGGTGATATCAATTTGGGTATTTAGAATGAGAACTTATATTGAAAATTCCACAAATAGACGGAGTATTACTTTAAATAAATTTTGGTGTCAGAATTTTTGATTTCCGTCAACCCGTTAACGAGATATTCCACTTTTAAGTTTAGGTGACGGAGGAGTAGTGGAGTATCATTTTGTGTTAATTTTATAACATTTATAAGTGCTTCACTGTTCTCCCCCTACCGAAATTTAAAAGTGGAATATCTCGTTAACGGGTAGACGGAAATCAAATATTTAATTAAATAAATGGGGTGAGCACGCTTATTGAATCACTCTGTATAATGCCTGTATAGTGTTCATGCGTTTCCAATAGTTTAAATTTATGTAGAATACGATTGATAGCTACAACCATTACGACAAAATGTTTATGGCCCACGATGGTCCGGTTTATGGAATTAAATTTTCTCCGTTCTGCTCGAGTATTTTCATTACGTACGGTGCCGACTGGAAAATCAAAATTTGGATGGAAAACACAGAGTCACCGCTTTTATCTCTGAGCTATTGTGTGCGTTTATTATTATTATTCGTACAACCTGAGCTATTGTTTAAGTACTTAGGTAATAATATTTTAGAACGCTGTAGTTGACGCCGACTGGTCGCCTATAAACTCCACTGTGATAGTCAGTGTTAGCGGTTCAGTCATATGCATTTGGGATTTTGCGAGAAAAACAGTCGAACCTGTAATGACGTTTACATGCAAAACCGGCATTCATTTCTCATTGGTAAAATTTTCAAAACATGGAAACGTAAATAGTATTCATTAATTCAGGCTAAATAAAATATATAATATAGGAATTATTATTATTAATTTATTTTTATTTTAGAATATTATCACAGGGGACGTAAACGGATTAGTTAGGTGTTTTCACATAAATAACATGCCTTCACCATCATTCCTCCAGGTAAACTATTTAATATTTATTTTAATTAGGTAATATACCTATTTAGGTACCCGATTAAATGAAATACCTATAAGTATTTGTGTTTTAATTTTTTAAACAAAACGTAGATCAAATAATATACTTTGCACATGAGTGGCGGTCACTGGGTATTTATTCTATCTCTATTATAATATCAAATACCTATTAATTTATTACCATAATAATATAATACCTACTTAAGTGTTGTGCATATTTGTGAACACATGAAAGCTCCTTCTTCGTTTAGTTCGAGTTTGAATATTTAAAACATAAAATTATTTGATTTCAGAAAGTTCATAACATTTTGTAGGGATTATGGAGTCTTTCGTTGTATGTAAGGTATTTGAATCAAATAGTGCTGATTTATCATTGCTTTCAATATTTAAAAAACAAGGTAGGTTCCAGATTTGTTTTCAAATA
This sequence comes from Cinara cedri, assembly GCA_902439185.1. Lineage (NCBI taxonomy): Eukaryota > Metazoa > Arthropoda > Insecta > Hemiptera > Aphididae > Cinara > Cinara cedri. The sequence goes on along the minus strand of CABPRJ010000053.1, from coordinate 242,224 downwards.
TTATTATGATATATCATGCATAATGTCCTTGACGGTTTCGTAGTTTAATCACTTTCTTTTTGGTTGATCTTTGACCTTTCGTCCTGACTTTAGTTCTCTGTTTTGTGACCATTATCTTTCCAAAAGTAAAATGTTCACCAATGTCAGGACATATTCCAGTAGGGCAAAAGGATATGAGAGAAATACTATTCGTGATAAATTTAATTCTGGAAAAATATTGTTAATCAACAAGGTATAATAATTATCATTTTTTTTTTTTTTTTTTGCAGAAAAATTCTATTATAACAGCATTAGAAAATATGGTATCATCAAACAAAGAGCTCGTACAGTTTTTACGAAAAAAAAGGTATTGACTGAATGTGAAATGTAACTGTGCATTAGTTAACTAAGTAATAATAAATAGATAAACATTTTTTCCTGCGTTTATTTTCTGTCTGTAACAAGTTTTAGACCAGTAGATTTATCCCAATCATAAACAAAGCAAATGTTAGTGCATTGGCGATAACATTTTTTTAAATTTACCTCTGATGTTGAGAATAAGGTACCAACAATAATAAATAATACAAATTTAGATTGTTAGTGAAGCGAGGAATGTAGGTATTGCTTTTAAAATGATGTTTATTTTATTATTTTTTTTATCTGTAAACAACTTTTCTACCAGTAATATTGCTTCAGTTTTTAAATGTAGTATATTTTTTGAAAATAAAATTTTATTTGGATTGTTTGACCAAATAGAAATGCTTGAAAATTTAATAGGAGATTATAATAAGTTGTACTTAGTGCAGATAAACATTAAATACCCTTCAATATCTTTTTTCCTAACTTCTTGTCTACAATTGTGGCCCATCCATTGTGTTAAGCAATATATGTCTGTCTTATTTTTATATACCTTCTTACTTTGGCTAGGTATTGGTACGAGGAACATTCAGAAAGTAAGGTTACAAGAGCCGGATTGTTTTTTTTTGGAAATTTCTTTGATCACATTTTTGTTAACTAATAAATATATTTATTATTATAATTATTAACATACTAGTTGTGTTTATTTTATTTCATTTGGTACTTGGGTAGTTAATTTTTTTGAGAAATTTGATAACTTTGATATAATACTAACTTGCTTAAAATCTATTAAAAACACAATCATACACAAAGTACAGCAATTTAATTCATAGAATATATTAGAACTGACAAAAGTGGAGGATATAAGGAAAATTGTTTATGGAGGTGGTAGTATAAAAAAATATACCTTATAAGCTAAGAGCAACCCTACACAGAATTTCAGGCTTTGATGGCTGGAGAGTCGTGTGTACCATGCTAAAAAGAATGTGTATGGAGCAGGTTAAATACAATTACTTTCTACACAAATGGAAAATGAAAGACTTACAGCAATGTTAATAATTATAAATTATCAATGGCATTATAGAGGAATGCGCATAAACAAGGTATAATGGAAGTATAATATTGATTTTCAGATAGGCCTCTTCAATTATTGAAAAGGCGATACATTGGGTATTTTATTATACATCTTAGTTTAGTTGTTGATTGTTTAAGATTTGGTGAGTTATAGGAGTTATATAGGTTTTACTGTTTTTTTTGTATTATATTTTTTCTGTTAGTAAACAAAATTTTGAAAAGAAATTTTGCTTGGATGCAAAGAGTATAGTTTTTTCTGAAAGGAAATTGTGTCTAGTTAGTGCTTGAGAGAGGCCATTCTTTGATTTTTTAATGGGCTTTCAAAATAATTGGAAAACCTCGAAAGAAAATTATAGATACAATGGTAAATATTTGCAATAAGTTGGCGTTACCAACTTATTGTTTTTAATTTTTGCAGCCTACCAGAAATATTGCTCCAATCAAAATATGACAATAGATCGATTTTGTTCCTTTTAACATATAACTTCTGACACAGAAAGTTGTTTTTTGATATCAAAAGTGTTTTACATAATGATTAGGAAAAACCAAAAATGATGAAAAATATGAATTTCTTCAAATTATGGCTCAATGATTTCATTATTTTAAACTTTTAGGGTTCATGTTTCCATTATAAATATTGATCCAATAGAAAAATGCAACAAAAAAGGAGACCTTTTGTGTTGTATTTACAGTCTAGTTCTTAATTTATTTATTTTTTGACTTCTTAGTAGTTTTATTCATAATTGAGCATAACCGAAAAACTGTAGAAATAATAGGATATTAATTTTTTCATTATTTAAAATTGTTTTTATTAATGTAATTCATTTAAAAATATTAGTAGACTTTAAAATTGTTTAACAGAAAGCTTAAAAATTTAATCAATAATATATATTATAAATATACATTATTATTATTATTATAAAACAGAATATTTTGAAACTTGATAGACTTGATGACTAAACAATAGTTTGTTAACCATATTTTTAACATAGTAATAACCAATTACTTATGTTTTAATTGTTGTACTATTATATCTGATGGTTTATTAAAATCAGAATTAGGCATAAATTATACGTACAACCTTTATAATACTTCAAGCCTATTATTCTTTATATTTTTTTGTATTATAATAATAATAACTAATTAATCATAAATAATTATTTTTGAAAAAAATATAAAATAAAAAAACTGAAGATTGGTAAAGGTAAAACCTTAAAATGTTTTCCAATTTTGTATTATTTTTTTTAAAATTTGAATGAAAACCTCTCCACTAATGTATTACCCAATACCCATTTAAGAGGGAAGCACATATAGGACATGGATAAACAAACAAATGTTATGTAATACTAATAACTATAAAATCTATTCAATTTAATATTATATTATTAATTTAATAATATTTTTGTGAAACATGAAAACTTAAAATATTCAATAAATGTACTGTATAATTTTCAATTTGGATTATCAAAATTACAAATTGTATAAATGTGATAACTGAGAATAATTGTTCAATAATTGATATAATTAAAAAAAAAATGGGAATGATATATTAATATAAATTATTTACAAAATAAATAAAATAAAATTTTAGGCTCTATTGTATTTTCCCCAAATGTGCAACATAAAAACAGATGCAATGAACAGTAGCGACATCACTAATACTGGTACTGGACCTCTGAAAAAGAGGGTAAATTTCAATAAAATTAATTAATAAAAATGTACAAATTTTTACATAAAATTAAATTAAAGTACACATTTGTCAAATTTACAATATTAATTTAAATACTGCATCAAGTAGTAAGATGTAGAATGCTGTAAGACAAATTTTCTACAACTTAACTATATAGTTTGATGATGGTTAGAAATTACAGTTTTTATATTACAATTTTGGTATCATAATAGTAGCAATGATAATATTTTTAATTACCAGCAATCGAAATGCTTACACTGCTTATATCAAATAACGATTTAAAAAAAATTATAACTTGTGCTATTATTAAGAAAAGATGGTGTAGTGTGTATAATTAATTTCAATCAAAATGGAATCGCAATTTTTTCCGGATTTAATAAGTCAATTTTTTGCCAGTCTCTATTCCTTTGTTGGCTTTTAAATACAATTGTGAACTAATCATCAAAGTCAAAAGTTTTAGTGTGCACTAGTCTTAGTAATCAGTTGATTTTAAAATATTACAAAAACATAAAAAATTATTGTTTTATACATACACTTATATACTAGCTAAATTATTACCTATAGTTGCCTGTAGTAATAAGCAGTATCTATAGTAAAGTAAATTATGTAAATTGTACATCTCAATGTCATATTATAATAATAAAAAAATCTATAGTTTTCATCAATTATTCAAAACGAACATTAATTTGATTCTTTCTTAAAATTCTGAATTTTAACTTCCTGATAAAAAAATATTTTTAAGAACTATCAGTTGGAAACACCTTATTGTGCAGATAACATTAAAAATGTTATAAAATCATATATTAGATTATTAGAAAGATACAAGTTATCTTTGGTCAATTTTATAATTAAGCAAAAATTAAGTAAATATATTTTATAATACCATAAAACACTAGTTAGAGTTATGTAGTATGTACAACATCTGTATTACTAGAAAATCTTAAACCACAACTAATAAGTAACAATTTTAAAACATGTACTACAGTCATATATCTGTCAAAAAATTAAATAGATCAACTTGTGCAATATAGATTAGCCCAAAAGTAAAAATTGTGTTAAACACAATGCTAAACATTTTTAATATTTTATACAATACACAAATCATGATTTAAATTTTTTTCTTTTTTAAAGATTTTATATTAAATAACTTCTTACACTTTTATTCCAGGGGAGTCATCAGTGTAAAAACGCCACATGCCTCCATGATTTGATCCAGTATTACGATTTCTTACTGATGTAGTAGGTCCTGTCGTTTTTCTAGAAAATAAATTAAAATAGTTCAATATCTGTATGCAATGATTAACCATTACTAATTAAAAAATGATTATGAGTGGAGTTTGGTTAATAGTGTTGCCTTTGTCACACTATGGTAAAATAGTTTCATATGCATTTTATATTTTTTAATAATATTTGTTTAATATTGTACCTATTTTACATCAATATGACAGACAAATATGCTACAAATGTTTTGAAGATTTTACCACATTCAGAAAAAGCAAATATACATTTTTTATCCTAATTTCAAGTCTTTACAGTTATTTTTTAACTGAATAAAAACAAAAAATTGAAAACATAATAAATTTTCCTCGATTATAATGAAAAAAATACCTGAAAAAATCAAAAAATGACCTTCTTAAAGTACCACCCTGTTAGATTTCCTTTCAGATAAATTGCTATACTTGAATATCGGAGCAAAATTAACAATATAAAAGTTGTCCACAAAAAATAAATAAAAATAAACATCATTGTAAACATTCCTTGCTCCCCTTAGAATCCAAAATTCTTCTTTATAATAGGTAACTAATATAAATACATTAAGACGGTGATAATTTCAATTGTAAATGTACATTAATATAGTGGATTGGTTTTAATTATCCCTCTGTTTAAATTGTTTTAGTTAATTTAAATATATTAAAATGTATGAAAAGTTGAGATCAATCTAAGAATAATTAAATTTTTAGTGATTGGCATAAAAAAATATAATTGAAATATTATTACCGTTGCCTAAGAACATTTCCAGCAGTTCTAGAAGCACCTGGTTTTGTTGGTGATCTTGGGCCAGCACTAGTCGACTGCATTGCACTAGGATTTACAGGCTAAAACATAAAACATTATTGTTAATAATAAATCTTTAAATATAATATTTGTATTATTATTATAATCAACTAATTTAGTACAGGACAGTATTTTTATTACAATAGTTTAAATGTAACAAAAAATCTATTATTTGAACAAAAATAAATATACATTAGAGTTTTATCGATTACAATGGGTATCTCAGAGTTTAAAAGAATTACTACAATTATATAAATATGTATTTTTATGTTTGAATTGTCTAGTTACAGCTATTTACAACTTGATTTTCACAAAAAAGTTACATGTCTTAAAAATATTTTACCTAAGTAATGCCTAAATTTTGAATTTGTTTATTTAAGAGTTAAATAAACAGCTGCCAGTTAATTGTACCTTGCAGTATAAAAAATTCACTTTTTATGATAAAATATATACTTAATAGTTTAAACTTATGTTAACTTAATTACCTATTACTTTTTTTGTAAAATTAATAATTGAATAAGCAGCTAGTATTTTCATAATACTTTACTTTTGTATAAGAGCATTTTTTAACATTGTATCAAATATTAAATGTCCAATGAAATAACTTATGATCTTTTGATTTGATAAAAAGTTCACAGTGAAATTCCAGAGAAACTATATGTGTTTTTCACTGACAATGTGCCAGTGTTTTGAAAAATACAATTTTAGTGTTAACATGGTTAAATAAAAATAATATAGGTACTTATATTTTTATTTCATGTATATTAATGATTGTGAATATGATATTATCATAATATTAGTGTTATGATGATGTATTTAATCTGGGTTTTTAATGCAATAATAAACAATTTGAGTACAATTTTAATCAATCCAAATAACTAAAATCCAAAAATATCATTTATCCATTTTGATTATGTATTTATTTAATAACAGTTTTAAATTAAAGCAACAGTAAAATGCTATAATAATAATGATAATAAATATTATACAAAATTATAGGTAGTTTAAATATAACATAATTAATCATGAATGACGGGATCCATATTGGCAATATACATTAAGTGTCTCAATAGCTTAAAGGGATGTTGAAATATTTAAGTGATAAAAGAACATTTTATTGGATAACAGACCACCTATACAAAGTCTTGCTAACATCCATATATAGTCAGCTAAAGATTCTAGGTCAAAAACCTTTGTGACAGAAGTGTACTCATGAAGGAGACATAGGATGCCTAAAATAAAGCTAGCATATCTCTAGAATTTTCATTGGGCTCCACTAGGAGTGTGTGGGTCCCAAATTATTGATACATACTCTAAAATAGATCCCATTAGTGCACAATAAAATGTCTTTAACGTGTAATTTAGGGAAAACTTTAGTTATTTTCATTATAAATCCAAGATTCTTCAACGCTTTACAGCATATCATATTGATAAGAGTTGGGATCCATTGAATTGTTAAATTTAAAATCAAGATCAATTATATGATTATCTGCTCATAGAGGTACAGAGCCCATTATATTATAGGAATACATTATTGGAGATCAATTTCTGCTGAATGTCATTAGTATTACTTTACACATAGATATGTTTATCATAATGTGAAGTACTCAACAAAAGGGTTCAAATCATTCAGGTGTTGGCAACAGTATTTAAATTATTTACAGGCATATAAATACGCATGTCAAGAGGAAAATACGGTAGGTTACTGTGGTGCAATACATGACTAACATTGTTGATGAATAACAAAAACAGAAGAGGAGACAGGTGATTACCCTAGGGTACTCTGGATAATGCTGAAAATGACTTTAACTCATTGACGCCTATTTTCAAGGAGTTTAATGAAAATATAATGGTTCACAAAATCAAATGCTTTATTAAAATCTGTGTAGACAACATCTACCTGCGACTCTACATGAAAAAACTCAAATAAGAAATTACTAAAAACTAAATTACAAGTTGTGGTTAAGCGAATAATAATTCTGATAATTGATGACTGAATGCAGTTTAATACCAAGGTTTCAAACATTTTATACAAGGAGGATTGAATAGAAATCAATCTATAATTTGAAATAACGGATTGACTGCCAGCCTTATGAATCGATATGACGGAACAACAAATTTTCCGCAAAGTTGGAAACATACCTTTGTCTAAATAGTAACCAAAAGGGATATGAAATTATTTGTCTAAACTAGAATAGATACTCACCACAGAGACTATAAGGGCCAACCAATCAAACGCCATATTTTATGATTATTAATAATTATTGCGTTCGTGATGGAGCGACAAAGTTCATAGTAATTAGTGCATTAAATTGAATTTACTTTAGCACTCATTGTGCACTTTTTGTAAAATTTATAATGACATAACTTGATTACATACATAAAAATGATATATTAAATTCTGAATTAAAAATATACTATTATATATAAAGTATACTAGTTAATACAGACAAAACTACAAAAGTACCATATAAAAATATCTTTAACCTGAATACAATTAAATATTATTGAAAATTATAATCTAGGCATATAGACATTATGTCAAAAAAATAACAAATAAAATGGGTATAAATTCTATTCAATTTTTCCAATTATCGTATAACATTTTGGCAAAAAACTATCAATCAATTGTAGAGCATAAATGATGGGTAGGTATAGTACATAATATTATGTGATATACTGTATAATATACACAAGAAGATTGTGTGAAGATATAAAAGTGGTGTACCAAGAATTAATTGGCCACCAAAGCCACTAAAGACAAAAAAATAGTTAGTTTTACGGAGTAGTTTTAAAGGCCGGAAACCAATAAAATAATTAATAATAATAATACACATCAAAATCAAAATAAAATAAGTTTAATAAAGTCAATATGGCCACAATATGAGGACAAAATTAATAAATTTTTAATAAATTCATTAAATGTAAGTAATATATATTTTAGATATACAAAACCGTTTCATAGACTTTTATACATTACCTAACCTAAAATGTATCGATACAAATTGTATTGGTCATTTGTTCAGTAGGTATAAGTTTGGATAAATAAATAATTATATAATTTTTTTTTAAATGTGGTAATTTAAGTATACAGTGTATACCAAAAAAGCATTGAACATTTTTTTTTTTTTAATGACCATATTATATACATTACCATATGACCCATATTACTTACATGGGTGATATAAGTATGTTCCATAACATTTTTCATTGTTTGTTAATTTATAATAACAAATTGGTATTTTTAAAAGTTTCATTGTATTATTATTATGTTGCGCTATATTAAATGACAAATGTGATTTCCAACACGAGTTTTAACTAACTTGAGCACTTGGTAATATGTAACGACAGCTACTATTACAAAAACTAAAATTGTATGGTTTACAACAATTGAATAAAAAGGAAATTTACAATGAAAACAACATTTTTTTTTTTTTTTGATCGCATGACGATTATAAGGAATATTAATGAATATATTAGTACTCATTGTACTTTTGACCAAAAAAACAATAGGTACCTACATTGAAATGAACAAGTAATATTTATTGTAAAATTTAACTGTACCTACCTAATAAATAATTAAATATTATTATAGTGAATGCTAATACAAATCTTACCATTTTCGGCTTCTCGATATTATTGCAACTGAAATGTCAACTGAACGAAACAGAGGAAATACGTAAAATGTACGTGGAAGGCAACAAGCAATAAGCACCGTGTACAAATGTATTGACGTTTCGGTCAGCACGTCCCGTTACTCGACAGTCGACGATAGTTCGGCGTTTACGTGTCGTTAAGTGTTCAGAAACTATACACGTTGTCAGAATGACGAGATACGATCGTGAAATTGTTGGCATCATGGAAGTAAAAGTCAAATTTAATGAGGAATCAAATCCAGTTATAATAGATAATATATTATCTATGGTTATAACCATGGCTGTCGTTTGTCAAGGCCTCATGATGAAATAGATATCTCTGAATGATAACAACAATCAACATAAATAACATTCGAATACTCAATTGTCAAAATATTAGTTCAATATTAATTACTTAAAAATTATTTAATAATAGATCATTTTCTAGGTCATAATACTAAGATTGTGTTAGATTCGTACAGTCTCATACAGTTATACATCCATTGATAATACGTTGTTTAGCACAAAAAATTATGTTAATGATAACTGTACAATGTATAATCTAAACTGTTATAATCTATTAATTATGTTATTTTCGATTAAAACAGTCCGTGCGAGCGACTACGCCGGGTCTCTTGATACACACAAAATACATTTGACGTGGTTTTGCTAACAAATCTGAGGATCTTTTTATTAAACTTGCATATTGGAGCAAGATTTCTGCTAAAAATGTTTATTGTAAATAAAAAAAACATCAGAATCCAATAGGTACATTCTTCGCTACACTCAGAATCTAAAATTTAAATTCATGAATTAATACAATTAATCATTTCTAATTTTGATTCTAAAAATATATTATTTTATTATATTTGTATAATTGTATAATTTGTATAACTGATTGTTCCCTATTAATTTTCCATAATTCTATCTTGCCCTTGAAAAATATTTATTGAAATTTATAAATAAGAAATGTTTCTTTTTGTTTTAATCAAAATATTTCCAAGATCTGGAATCATTTTTATGGCTATTTGAACCAGTTGCATTTGTAATTATTTATACTTAAGAATTAGGGATATTTTGTATAACAAAAAAGAACATAACATTTTTTAGGAGGGCGCCCCCTTGCCAATCCCCTCAGGGACGCGCCTGATGAGTGAACGCATAATGGAGAGATTTAGCTTCTTTTTTTTTTTGTTCATCGGTAAATTTTTCTGTTACTGGGTGCCGATTTGCCTAGGTATGGCACTGGGTGATGTTATACAGTACCTACTTAATTTTAGTGAATGCAACCTAGTAAATGAATTACCTTTATGAATTGTTTTTTTTCCAGTATAAAAAAATTAAAAATTGGTAGAACAATATGTTAGGCTTCAATTTCAGTAGGTAAGTCTAAGCAAACATACATATTTTGAAAAAGTTAAATGCAACTATTAATTTTACAAAATGTCTAGTAATTTATAGAGCTGAGTCAATAATTGTTTATGTATAGACATTCAAAAGTAAACTTAATTATTTGAGCATTATGGTTGATAAAAACTTTAAATAAGTAGTTCAATCATCAAAACCCATTTTTCTTTGAAATAAACACTAATAATAATAATAATTATGTAAAGTATTTAACTATCTTTTTTTTTTATGTTTTTAAAAGTTTAAGACATATTCTAAGTTCTTCATCAATAAAAGCAGTTGGTGCCATTATTACAAGTTGTTTAAAAGAATTATAAACTGCTTTTTTGTTGTCATGTATTTGTTGTCTAATATCTTTTAGATTCTGAGTGGTGGGATGAAACTTATGGTTTTAAAAAGATGTTTATTGTTTTCTTTGGACAAGTTTCCTACCAGATGACTTGCTCCGATTTTTACGTGTAGTACCTTCTCTGAAAGGAAATTGATTTGGAAAGGTACTCTGGAGTCATTTTTCAATTTTCTCAAGAGTTTTCTCAACAAATGCGAAAAACCAAAAATAAAACGGGAAAATGTACGAAATATATTTGTATAATATTACGATTTTTTAAGTTTTCTCAGCAAATGTGAAAAACTGGGAAAAACAGGGGGAAACCGGTACAACATTAAATACATTTTGTTGACAAATGATCAATATCAACTGAACTCCACTCAGAATCGTTTTTTTGTAAGCAATAGTTAATCGTTGTTTATAGGTATACATTAAATTACTTATAACAGTAGCTGCACCCGTCCCCATTATCCTAGGACGTCTTATTTTCTCCCGTTTTTATAGAAACGTCAAACGACCAATCCGTTCCGATAATCGTACCTAAATTATAACATTTATAGCGAGGGAACTAGAGTTCTTGTTCCCTAGGTAGGAGTATAATAAATGCAATATAAAATATATGTAAGGTACAAGCCATCGGCGGCGCGAAGATTTGGTTAGGTCTTCCATTATGCCACACAAAGTAAGAATGATTTCTTTTTTGGTAATGATATTATTATTTATTAAATACAAATTGAAATATGCTACACCAGTAAAAATACAATATTATTGTGTAAAAACTACCGGTTAAATAGTTATAAATTTAATTATTTTGTTATATATTTCAAGTAAGTTTAATGAGTTTAAATATTACAAGTAACATAAAAAAGGACGGACCTACTTCACACTATAGGTGGGCCACTGTTGTAGATGAAAAGTTTAGTAGGTAAGGGGGGAAATTTATCTGTATATATAAAAATATCAGTTTTTTTCACTACAATAAGGATGATTACTAAATTTCTGTTAGGGCTAACAATTTTATCCACAGATTACCTATGAAACGAAAATTGTGTTGAAAAACTACATATACAATTACCAATACATTTTGTCATTTCAAGTCTCTACAAATATTTTTAACCAAATTATACATTTTTAATTAAAATAGAAAATAATAAAAACATTATTTTTTAAATTTTCCTTCTTATTTCTTCAAATATTATCAAAACATAATAAATGAACACAAGCACATACTACATGTGGCTATCCAAGGTTTATAGATAATATTATCTATAAGCCTTGGCGACTATCTTCTCAGCATAATTTAAGATATACCTTAAACTGCGCTTCTCAGCATACAGCGCTTCTCAGCATATAGCGCTTTTATCAGTTATTAGCATATTATAATATGAACAACATGTCTTTATTGTTTAAAACTGTAATATTTAGGTACTAATACATTTATTTTTTTCGGTTTTTCCTATTTAATGGGAAAATCAAAAAATGACCCCTTCAAAGTACCAACCCAAGAAAGTTCCATATCAGAAAAAGTACTTCACTTGATACTTTGGAGTAAAATTTCTGGTAGAATTTTTGAATAAAATATAACAAAATAAATAAACATCAGTACAAAACCAATATATTCCTCGCTGTACTTAGAATTTAAAATATTAAATAAAAAAAAATACATTATATTACTGTTTAAGTCAAAATTTATTAATTATTATACAATATAAAATAGCTAATTAATAAGTTACAAATTAACAAACAGTAGGTAGGTACACTATTATTTTAAAATTATAATATTTTAATTCTTGTTTCTAGTACACATTTTACAATTAGATTACCCTTGTAAAAAAAATTAGAAAAACAACTAGGATACCCAGGTTTAATTAAATTTATTTCAATAGTTAATTAACATTAAACTAAAATAGTATTTTGGAATATAAGATTAAAAATGCTAAGTGTTATTCTTACAATATTCTGTTTGATGGTGCTAGCTTTTTAAATTGTATTGGTTAACTAATAGTTAGCGCTAATTAATACTTTACAGGATATTGTAAAAAGTGCCCTCAAAAAATTATACTCAAAATATATTGAAATTATAAAGGTGTCTAAGATACTATTTGAACACAAAAAAACTATTATTTTTTTTACTTGACTACTTATTGTGTAAATAATTATTTGAAGTATATTATAAAATTCTCTAATATTATAAAACATCAAATATTTGCTAATTTGTATGTGATATTTGTTATCCTAAATTAATACTGTAGTATATCCTTAAAAATTATTTTATTTCATTTTCTGTTTGACGATAACATTATATAAGTACCTAGTTAATTATTTCAACTTATTTAATGTTTCATGTACATTACTACAATCTAGTTTTTATAATACAAGGATAATGATTTATGTAAATAAATATCTAAGTAGATTTGTTTATAAACAAAAATGTATGTATAATTTGTCATACCTAGAATGAGATTACAATTTTCTAGTGTCAGGCAAGATAAAAAAGTTAGTTTCTATTGTCACACTTTTAACACTTGGAATATTAGTTATTTTCTCAATAATCTGTTATCATACACAGAAATATTGTTTAAAAATAATTAAGAGAATATATAATATACATGTAAATATAAATATGTATACACTATAACCCTAATAATAAGAAGTTAAAATTAGTTTCTTAAAATACAATTAAATAAAATATATACATAAAAAAACTAACTTAAAAAGCATATAATAGATAGATAAAACATATAATAGACAACTACTTAGATTTCATTTCTAATTGTTTAAAAGGCTGTTGCTTTTTGTTGTCTCGTTTACGCATTTCACCATGATCAATTTCTGTTCCTGAAAAACAAGATTTAAATGTATATTAATCCATGTACTTAATTAATGTTTTAAAATAGGTACTCACTTTTAGCAATAGTAAGTTCATCTAAAATAATTGGGTCTTGATCTTCCCAACCAAAATTGGTTTTGTCTTTTTCAGAGTTCTATAACAAAGATTTTTAAACTACAATTAGATTTTAAGAAAATAATTAATAATGATCATTCATTTTATTTACCGAAGAAGTATTACTGATGTTTTCCCAATCTTCTGTAACATTCCATCCTGAATTATCATCCCAATGATCGGGTAAAATAGATACCGTTACAGAATTTGTATATTCTTGTGGTTCCTAATAATATAAAAGTTAAATGTTTATAAATATATATTTAATATTGTAGTTAACTTTGAAAATATAATTTTTATCTCTAATCTCTATAATAGTATAAATACTATTAATTGTATAATTTTCAGTAAAAGTGTATGTTATTTTTCATAAAACCATTAAATAATTATTTTCAGAAATTTTAACTTTTGCTACAGAATACTTTAATATAATAATATTATAGTTTTTTATGGATAGGTATAATAAATTTTAAATTATGTAGCTGAACTTGAAAGATACAAGACAAATCATTGTGGTATATTTGTATGAATGTTAAAGCTAGATCATTTTTGAGTATTTATAATTTTCTCTGTAACTTTTAGTCAGTCAAGCCTTATTAATGTTCTTATTCACAGTATAAGAAAAATATCTGTAACCTGTAAAATATTATCCTGTGGTTTTTCATAGTAATCATGTATATCAATGGCATTTGGTAATTTGTTGTGCATCGTACCATTATTTGAATTTGAACTGTTTAGTTTTAAATTACCTAAAACATTATTTATTGATTTAATAATTAATCAAAGTAATCCTGTGCATAAATCTGGTCCCACATGAATAATGTATTTAACCAGCGTAGTGTTTGGTAAATATTAACTGATTAAGTCATATCTTTCACTCATTGAATATTGACACACTTTGTTGATCATTGGCTATAGCTCCCAGACAACTAATAAATTGTATAAAATATATTTTCAATGATATTCAAATCCATCCTAAATTATTATAGTCAGCCAAAGGCTAGCCAATTCATGAGAGTACTATGAGTGTCATAACAAACATGGGTAGTTTATTTAATTTGTGCATAATTTAACAACAGTTGATGGGAAAACAAATAGTGATTAATAAATTGTACCAGTGTGGTCTAGTTGCACATGATTAGTAACTGGCCCCCAGTAAACCAATACTGGAAAAATACACCATTCATATGGAACCAGCTAGATTTATAATTAGTGATAAAAAAATACAAACTCTTTGAAGATTCTGTCGATTTATCATTTTTTTCAATATTCTTAGATGAGTAAAATTTGGAAGTGACTGTTGTGACAGCCCATCCAGCCCATGTGGGTATATTTGGATTAGTTGTAGCGAATTCTTCTTCTATAAAATAATAGTAGCAAAAGCAAATTAATAAAATATACTTTTTTGTATGAGATGATAACAGTAATTGTTTTCACCATTTTTTTCTTTTAAACTTGGATTTTCAGATACACTTTCAAGTTTTCCTAAAAAACCTTTAATTGTTTGGAAAGTTATATCTCGAACACTTTTTTCAGGATCAACAGTTATTTGACAAAGAGCTGGTAAAACTCTGGTTGATACTTCCAGTAAAGAATAATACTGTTGAGTAGCAGAAAATGCAGACACACCTAAATATTTCAATAACAAGTTATTTTTGTTTGTAACTTGAAATATAAAAATTTACTATACCTGCTATTCTTGATGGTGGAAATGGATCTTTAAGTGCACGACAAAATGCTGAAGACAATATTTTACTCCTGATTTTTGGGTCTAAATATTGAGCTAACTTCCCGAGACAAACTGTTGTATTCGTTCTTATACTATCCTATAGTAAAATAATATATTAATACAGCGGTTCTCAACCTTTTTATAGTCGCGTACCACCTACACCACTTGAAAATTTCTACGTACCACCTGACCATTTTTTTGCTTATTAATAATGTATACGTTTATGTTACATGTATAGAATTTTATTTTATTAGGAATTACAAAATGAGATAATATAAAATAAATATGTATATATAATAAACTATAAAGTAATTAATGCACAAAAAGAAATTAAATTAAATCAAATTAAATATGTAAAATTATTATAATTATTATGGTTTACTTTTTACTTCAATGAGACGATTGGTGTTGTTTTGAACGAACGATGACATCAATATCGGGCTCCAAATTGGTAACTTTAAGTCTTAAATCACTTTCTACGTTTAATCTACTTCTATATTTATTTTTTATGTACAATAAGTCAGAAAATGTTTTTTCGCACAGATATGTTGATACAAAAGGGATTAAAAACTGTAAAGCTTGTGTGGACAATGCCGAGTATTCTTTTTTCACGTCCAGCCAAAAATTAGTGATATTTTTGTTATTGAAAGCGGTTTTTAGGGTAGAGTCACTGGTTAAGTCAATAAATAATTCTTTTGCCAAAATGCCATCTGGAATATTCTTAATATAATCATCTACGAAAGGGTTTATGATCCATTTCATTTCTGAGTTATCCTCAGGGAAATATTGTAAAACATNGACATGCATTTCGATTCCTTTCGGAAAATAGTAACTTTTCTCTGAAAAAATTCAATAGGTTTATTTTCTGTTTCTGGATGCTTCGATAATTGGTGGCGCTTAAGTAGCGATGGCTTCATGCTTTGATTCGAAAGTGTTTCTTGACAAATTACACATTGAGGTAACGGAGTAGAATTCTCAGAACCAAATTTTACAACGAATCCAAATTGTAAGTAACTATCGTCATATTTACGATTCGCCTGTGTTTTCTGTTTTTTAGTATTTGAGCTTCCGCTTTCGAAAAATCTTTTCATTTTACTTAATTTTATATCACAAAAAAGTTAGAAAAAACTACATAAAAATGTAAAATTTTAATATAAAATAAACTTGATGCAAACAATTCGTATGACACTCGTGAATAAACTGAAAGAACTCACGAAACTAAGGTAAAAACGCATTATTGTGAATTAAGAATACGCTTTATCGGGTATATTTGATAAAGTTTATCGATTTATATTATATATATATAGAATATCGCTATCTTAATTGCTACGATTACAAACGACCTCCACACCATCAAATAAACCAAATAATATTTAATGATTCATTCCAAATTTTTTTATAAAGAGAAATTTTCTTCGCGTACCACCTATGAGCTTTTCGCGTACCACTAGTGGTACGCGTACCATAGGTTGAGAACCGCTGTATTAATACAATATTATAAAATAACAAACATTTTAAAACTATACCTGATTATCCTTCATTTGTAAACAAGCAAAATGTCTCATTAACTCCACATTTATATTGTTATAGTTTAATTTTGAACTGATAGGAATCATACTCTAAATATAAATTGTTGAACAGGTTATTTAAAAAACTTTTTTTACTAACATTTTATATATTACATACTCGAATAGTCAATTCTCTAATAATAGGATTAGCATCAGCAAGGCCACTCACTAACAGAGGAAAAATACTTGCATTTAATAAATCAGGTTTTAAACGATCTAAAACATAATAATAATATAAATATATATATAGATTAAAGTAAATTCAAATAAATATAATAAATATATTTAAACTATAATGATAACTTAAAACACATGTTAAATGAATTATATTTACCAGCATATAACTCAATTTGATTTAGTAATAATAATCTAGTTGCTCGGTCATTAGAATCAAACAGTTTAATAATACAAGGTATAATATTTTTTTCAAATTCATCATCATTTAACATTGTACTTAGCTAACATAAAAAAAAGTGTATTAGTTGAATGAAAAAATAAACATAATTGAATGAAAAAGATACCTTAATCATTGAAGGAAATATAATTTTTTGTTCTTTAACATAATTAAACATTTCAAGAAGCTTAGGTAATATATGGTGTTGAGTGATATTTTTGGGGAAAGTATCAAGCAAATTAGGCAATTTCTCCAGAAATGCAGTTCTTTGTGCAGTGTCCAACAAATGATAATTATTCAGTGATGTCATAGTTTTTTCTAAGTCATGACCAAAATATTTTTGTTCTTGTAATGAAGAAATTATTACATCATATGACGGGCGTTTTGTAGGATTTACAGATATCAACTTCGGATATATTTTTAAAATCTCACTAGGAATCTATTAGATGATAAATATACAATAATTTGTTTAATGTATTTTTGTTTGAAACAAATGATTTTATTACATAAATACCTTTTTAATATTTTTTAAGTTTGATATGTGAGATAATGGACCATTAAAAATTTCCCATATAAGTATACCAAGACCCCATACATCAATGGAACTGAAAAACATAAACATTTACATTAAGATATTTAAATAGATAAATAATTGTAATTCTAATCACTTTTTTTTATGGTAGTAGTACATTTTTTATTGGTTTTGTAATTTAAAATATTTGTACACTGTATATTATTTGCTTAAAAATAATGATAAATCATTTTTATCACATTTAAAATATAAAAAAATGAATAAAAGCAAAAACAATTACAAAGATATATTTTTCAATTTAATATTAAAATGAAATATATGTAAATAGTGGTATTAGGTTTTTAAAATTATTACCTAGTTTTTTTAATTACCAAAACCATGTAGAGTACTACATTTTTTCTGAGGACTAGTTACAGATTAAAATATTAAATAACAATTGTGGGTACTGATTGAACAATAATGATTAATTACTATGATGTATTTTGATGTCCTGGAGCATGATAAAAATTATTTACATCTGATTGAGGAGAACTGTCAACAGAATTCATATATTCCAGTTCGCCTAATTTCCATTGTCCTCCTTTATTTATAAATACTGACCAAATACAAACTTTGTTATGACATAGCTTTGCTTCAAAGTTTAAAAACTTCAAACCTTCCTGAAAGGTCAAATGTTAAAAACATTAAATCCATGTAAAAATATAATATGTTATATTAGTCAATAATAATTTATGGTACTAATCTTATAGTGAATATTTTAGATATCTGTAATAATGCTGATCCTATAAATCATATTTTTTAAATTATATATACTAAAATTATTAAATTAATTTTATAGTAATTAAAGTTAATAAAGTTATTTTATAACTAATTATTATAATACCGTATTCTTTAGAAAATATTACAAATCACAGAAAAAAATGTGTAAATTGTACTGGCTAGTTAGAAAATATTCTAAACTAGACTTTACAAACTTCTCATTTACATAGCTATATCATTAAACAGATTTGGACTTAGGGTATACAGCTGTGGAAATATGCCAGAAAATTCAACATTAGTAATTTAATTTTGTTAAAATATCACCCTCTGTACAGTCCAAATGACATCATACATCTCGATCTGAAGATTATCCAGTACCCAGACCAAGATTTGTTTTTAACAAACATGTACATAGATTATAGTTGCGCACCAATGCAACTGTTAAACAACTCAAAAAACATCAGGTGCTTCAAACACCTGAAACTGTACAACTTAGTTCAAGAGATTTAGGCTAAGGATTGAACTATTTCATTAGAGTTATAATATGCTCCCAAACATATTCAAGTTTATATATATATGTGTATATATATTTATTACTCAGTATATTATTATTTATTTATACACCCATCATGATTATTTTACATTGTATTTATAAATACTATTAGTAATTGAAACAAGTGTCTGAGGCAGTGAACAAAAAAAAAATTGATACAAAACATTTACTACAATAGTCATTGATTATTAATTGTACATGGTATATAATTAATTTATAATCAATACTATAATCTACCATAATTTATTTTATGTATCACAATTCATTAGTACCTAAAAGTTTATTACTATTTTTGTAGTTAGTTCAACTTTTTCATTCATACTTTTATGAATAAAATTTCATATCTTTATTGCTGAAAAAATGATTGCATTATAATATGGCAATTTAAGAACAATTTGTTTTATTATTATTTACTACTATTGCTATAGCAATAGAACATTGGCATAGTGCTTGTTAATACATTAAGATCTATAACAATTAGAAGTCTAAGTAATGTTTGTAAACAATTTTTGACTAAACATTTGAGTTTTAATAATAAAAAATATACTTACAATAATATTATATATACCCCATGATATATAATGTTTCATAATAGTTTCATTGAGGTCTTCTTGACATGACAGAAAATAATTTAGTGGTTCTACATATTCAGTAGTCAAATATATTGATGTTTTAACCTAAACATTTCATATTTAATAAGTATATGTTATGAAGATGTTCAGAATACATTTAAATGTAGAGTAATTCAAAATGATTTATCTGATATTTAACTATATATATTTTAAGATTTTAGATAGATTGTAGATACAAATATTAATTTTAACATTTAATGATAGAAAAATATTTTTAATTTAATTTATCAATAACTGTACTTATAATTTATATGTAATAATCCTTATCTTATCTCTACACAAATTAGTCATATAATATTATATGATCTAATTTTTAAACCAGATGAATCATTTTGAATAATTTTAAATTTAGAAATATATTTCAATATTAATGATGCCATAATAAATTATTTTATACCTCGGAGCTTTCTAAAAAACTGATGAAATTAGGATGTTTTAAAGTTTTCAAATGTTTTATAGCACTTTTAGCAAGTACAGTACGGGTTTCATTTCCAAGAGTGTCATCATTACTGATAAATTCAAATATAGAAACTTCTTGAACAGTATTCTGTAACAGAAACATATATATAAATATAGTTCAAATTTTCAATTATATTTCAATGGAATCTATAAGAAAAAAAAAAGTGTAATATAATATATAGGAACTTAGTTTATAATTTGATAACAAAATTTATCTAATAAAATTGTTTTTATTTAAAAATAAAGTAGAATCCACTTATAGCACTCTTCAAGGGACTAACAGAATCAGATTGTTTTATGGGAATGACAAAAACAACCTTAATTTTATTGAAAAATTGCTTTATTAAACACATTTTTATAATATAAACCATATTCTATATTTATGAATAAAAAAAGGACTTATAATGTGATAAGTATATTGTATTTCCAATGCTTGGCAAATATTTTTATTAGACAAACCACTTTTTAAACATTCGATTATTTTCATTTTTTCAATGATAGAAAAATGACAGTTTTTATTCAACATTTTTAAGAGCACGCTATACCCTGATACGCTATCCCAGTCCAATAGAAGTGCAATATGGCAAAATCTACCTTACGCAAACTAAACTCGTTTAATTTTGGTTTTAGAATAAAATTACCTATTGTAAAATTAAGGGGTTAATATTCTGGAATGAATTCTTCAAATTCATTTTTCCAATTATTCTTATCATTATTATTCCAGATAAGATGTTCAATATGTTGTTTAGAAATAAAACCAATTTGCCATTTTTAAATGACTGGAACATTTCAAAAAATGAATTTTCACTCCAGATTATTATCTTCTTTTAATTTTATAATAGGTGATTTTACTCTAAACTCAAAATTAAGGAATTTCTATACAGTCTACTTAAAAAAAATTTTGTTATATTTCCTGTTAGTTGGATTGAGACATCGCATGTGGGTATAGCATTCTCTTAAGAACAGAACATAAATAAACAAATAGAAATCAAAAAAGTGACTGAAATAGAGAGACACATATTGTGCCGCATATATTATGTATTACAGACTAGATAATGAATTATATCGCATTGAACCAATTTATTGTTATAGGTGAATGAAAAAACCAATTTTCATTTCAAAATACCATTGTTATATCTAAATTAACATTGTAACCGAAATCTTTATATCCGACCAAAATTACTGCATTTGAGATATAAATACCAACCAAGTACATAGCTGGGAATTGTTTTATCTGGAATATCGTTATATATGGCATCGTAATAAGCGAATTCTACTGTAGTTATATTGACTGACATACGTAGGTGCCTAAGTATTAAATTAACTACCTATAAATTATAGGTAGGGTATAATAAAATATTCTATAAATTTAATTTGGATGTAGGTGGTCGGATAACGTAAAAAAAAAAAATTACATAGCCATTAGTATTTTTTTAGTCGCATTATTTAATATGAAGAATACTATAATAACAAATAAGCACCAAAGTTAAAAATGTTATTTGGTTTTCATTAAATTTATATAACTAATAATAAATGATTACTGGGAACAGAAATTTGTAGAAAAGAGTCCTCGAAGCATACCGAGTAAGAAGTGGCAAGGACATAGGAAAAGAGGATCTTAAAGATTAGGGAGTGCAAGAATGGAAGGAAATTGTTCAAGATTGGGAGAAATGGAAGGATGTAGTGACAAACATAAATAGCAATAATAACCATAAATTATTTTTTAAACTATTAATTTTTACTATCTATATAGTATTTAAGCTATAAATCCCAGTAATTATGATGATAAATAATAACTGATAAATACTAAAATATATATATATCATATGTTGTTAAATGATATTTAATTTCAGAACAAATAAATTATTATATTATAGATACTATCTACATAGGTAGTAACATTTTAATGAATTATTTAATGCTATAAAAGTAAAAAAAAAATTTAAATAACTAAAGATAATGATAATAGAAAAATGTTAAATATTTTAAGTTACATAATAAATTACCTAAAGTCTGTAATATAAACAGTTAAACAGTATAATATTACCTTTTTCTTTCCTTTGTTTAAATTCCATAAACTTTTCTTGTTGAATTCATAATTTCCACAATCGGTGATTTCATATGGAAAATCTTTGGACGAGTCTCTTGAAAAAATAGTCCACATAATTTTTGGTATGTACGAATTTTTTATCGTGTTTAAGTTCAAATATTAACTATATCGAGTTTAACATGACTTAAAATTGTACGATTTAACATTTAGTTGAAATTAAAAATAATTTTAACTAATTTAATAAATAAAAGAATAAAACTCTCATTAAAACTACAATATCAAATCAATGAAGTTTTATAGACATAAGCACAATAATAATTGATATGACAAAATAATATAATTCGTCATAAATATATTTTATATAGGTACGATACGATTAGGTATTATTGTTGATTGGTAAGTAAATAGATATTAGAATAATATCAGTTTTTGATAATAAATAACATTACGAAAATAATCTAATATCATGTTCGTACTTATTACTTAATTACAAAAGGAAAAAAAAATTAAAATAGTAAAAATCTGAATTAAAGTTATTTTTTTTGTAGAAATATCTATAAATCAATTAAAGTTGATTTTATAAAAGCAACGTTAAATTTAAATTGTATACTTCAATATTTAATCCTTAGATCGTGTACAATGGATAGAGACATTAATGGACATTAAAACATGCCGCCAACATATCAAGAGGGCATTTCACTTTTGCGCGTGCGTGAAGTACTATTATCAGTCTTATCCCAACATGCTTAATAAAATATCACCTTTATGTAAAATATACATCTGAATATCTAATGTAGGTTTTAATACAGATATAGATAATAATTATTATCTAAATCTATAAGTAATTTAATAGTTTTATGAAGAAGGCAACGCAAACACAGTAGCTACATGCCCTCTTGAGTCTTGATATGTTGACGACATACTCGTTTCATATGAGGTATAGCTGTAGCGCCATTATATATGAACTAAGATTTAATCAGTATTATCTTATCACAGTGAAGATAATGACATCGATGTTAATAAATTGTTATACGCACTAGAAGTAAATTGAAAAATTTGATCGTTGACGAAATTTAAAATTGTCAACTTTTAAAATGTTCGCTACAAAATTGAAAACTAATAATGAAAACAAAGTTAATTTTAAAGATAAAACATATGCAGAACTACAGGAATTATTAGAACGACAGAACAAAATCATCAATAACAAGTTTGTTTACAAAATGTATTTATTTTTGTTTGGGGTTAATTAGAAACTACTAAGAATATTCAATTTTTGTTTAGACGATTTGTTGATGGATTGCCTGACAAAGGCGAGAAATTAAAACATTTCCGTGCTCAATTAGAAATTGAATTGGATAAACATCAAATTCATAAGAAATTGTGTGAAGATATGTGTTTATTGAATATTGGCAAAGATCAGCTAGATACTCTTGAGTGGACTGGTAAACATATTCCAAGTACTTTACAGATGAACACCCAACCTAATGTCAATAACAGTGATGAAGATGTATTGAAAATGTTTGTTTCGCATTCGGGAATTTGCCAGGATAAAATAATCATTAAGTATATACAGCTAGTAAACATACTACTACTAGTTTTCAACTATACTCTGGTCCAGAAAGAATATAATCCATAAAGGTGTCTAGATATATTTTCCAGTGGAAACAATTAAATTTAGTATGCAAGCCGATTATGTTCTTTCTCGGTCCAGCATGTAGGCAATTTAACTATTAGAATGGTTTTTTATGTAATTATTTTTCAGAGAGATACCAGAAAAACCATTGATAAAACCATCAGATTTGATTGATGAGGTGTCATTAGACAAAAGTAAACTGTATATCGAGTCCCAAAAATTTCCGGAAAAACTAGAACCTTATGCAAAAAATTTATGTGGACGTTTTGATACCAATATACCAGTTTCAAAGAGACATATTTTATTAAATAAACCCGCTAAACCAAATAAAAGTAGTACTGTAAAAGCTTTATCTGTGAGCCTTGCGGAATCTGTCATGTTACAACATTCTCAAGATAACAAGTTAAAAGTAAATTACACAATAATTCAATGTTTCTTATATTTTCTTATTTAATAAAAATTGTGTTTTATATTTTCAAGATAATAAAAGAAGAAAATCTGAAATCAAGACAAATGCCAAAATTTGACTATAGCAGTTATCGAGAATCAACTATTTTCAACACAATCCATTCTGAAGATGATAGTGATAGTGATATTAGTATATCTTCCATTACTGAAGAAGATTAATTTAAACCTAAATTTGTATACTGGAATAGTATTTCCTTATATTCTCATTGTAAATTTAATAAAAATAACTTTATTTATACTCGTAGTCATGAGTCATGAAATTAATCAATTTCTTAATCAGAATTAATCACTAAACCAACATTGAATAATAGTTTAGCATTATTTGTATATCATAAATATATTTTGAACATACATATTTATGTACAATGGAAAATTATTAGTAATTATATTAATTTTAACATGATTTATATTTTTATACACATATTTTGGAATTTTACTTCTACCAATAAAATCTCCTTTAGTATTTTTATACTTTATAAATATACAAGAAAATATTATAATAAATCAGGCGCAAGAGGGGTAGAGGTTCAACCTCGCCCTCTCGGAATTTCATGAAAATTTTGATGAAAGTAAAAATTTAATATTGTCTCAAAAGTGGTTTCTGTCAATGAGGAAGATAAATACAGTTTTGGTTTTATTTTTATTTTATTACTAGAAATAGTATTTTTATTATTTTTATTTCTAATTTGTTGTGGTTTTCTTGCTTTTAGAAAATTATAACTGATTTAGCGATATTACTTAGTCTGCATTATCATCACAATAATATGAATTTTGTTATCATTTAGGATGTATTCACTAAAAAATATTAAATGTAAAATTCATTAGTAGGTACTTAAAAGGCTAAAAAGCTATCTAAGGATAATGCAGGGGCAAGTGCAGCTACTGTTGTAGGTAATTTAAGTACATCTGTAAACAACGATTAATCAATGCTAGTGAAAAAAAGGTTTCTAAGCTTAGTTTGGTTGCTTTGTCAATAATGTATATGTTATATTAGGGTAAAATAATAACATATACATTATATATCTTCTTTAATAATATTTGTTTAAAATTGTACCTATTTTCTTGGTTTTTCTAAGTTTTTCCGGTTTTCTTATATTTTTCCCATTTATTGGGAAAATCAAAAAATGACCTTCATAAAGTACAACTCCAGTCAGATTTCCTTTCAGAAAAGGTGCTATCAACGTAAATAAAAGCTAAATTGCTTGTAGAAAAGTTGTTTACAAAAATAAACAAAAAATGATAATAAATAAATAAACATTTTGTAAAACCAATACATTTCTAGCTCCACTCAGAATCTCAAATATAAAATCCTGACATTTTTTATGAAAAAGAAATTATACAACTGAAAGTATGTACATTTTTTTGTTATAAAAGTATAAAAGTGTACAACCTTAAACCCCCCTGAAATATTTTTTTTATTACCACACCTATGATAGGTATGCCTGTATGTAAAACATAATCTTCATTGAAAAAAAAAATGTTTTTATTTTTATTATTTTAAAATTAACTGTGAATTACATTTACCTTATAGCATCTAACACTTTATTGATGTTCAATTAATTTCAATCTGTTTCTCAATCAGATAATTTAGGTAAATAAAAAGTATATACTATATAGGTATGTGATTGTCATGGGAAAAATGAAAACAAGAAAATAATTTAATAAGAAATTTGTTTATTTGTTTTTTTTTTTTTTTTGTTCTTCAAAACTTACCTTTTTATTAACTTAAATTACTTATATGTTTAAATAAATTATGTAAAATGGGTATTTAAATTATATTTGTTCATTATTAGGTAGGTACCTACTGGATCATTGCCATATATTTACTCGAAAATACTTAAATTTTTATTTTAAATATTAGGATTTTAGTTTTTTATGTTATAGAATTGTGGGAAAAAGGCTAGTGGATTGATTAATAACTTCAGAGTCATTGAGTAAAATGTGTAGTGTTTTTCTGTTATTCTCGCTGTAGTGTAATTTTTTAATGTAGGTATATTAAATTAAAACCATATTTTTCTTGTTTTAATACTGATGTCTTGAGAAATATGTGATCCAAATCCAATAATATTATTTTACTATTTTGGTTTTACAAATTACACAATTGGTAATTTTCTCTAATTGGTGCATTGGGAAAGTCATTTTTTGATTTTCGAAAAGTCCTGAAAACTTGTAACTTACATATACTGATTTTGTTTTGTTCAATGAAAAATAATCATAGAGGTCAGAAATTCCACTGAATACTCCACTGAATACACTGAATACTGAATACTACGGAAAAAAAAGCAAGTGGTAAAAAGTGTAATATATTTATTTTACACATCATAATATATGTATAAGGTACTTATATATTAAAATAATAAAAAGTAATATTATTGGTTAGTAATACATATTATATAGTACTATATATATAAGAGTTATGTACACCATATTTTAATACCATTGACTATATTATATAGGTGTATTCAATGATAATGTTTTAAACCTTTTCATAAAAATAGTTATTGTAACAAGTTATCGAAATCTGCAGTTGATAATTGAATGTAATAAAAATGACCACTATAATTATAGTGTAAATACAAAATATATAAAAATAAACTTAAATAAACCTATGACTAAAGCATATAGTGGAATTATAGATTTTTAAAAACCAAAAACTGCATTATATTATTATAGGTATATTATATAATAAGTTATAAAATAATAGTACATTATATCATGCATAGGTATAGTAATACAATTTTTATATCAAACTCAAAAAAATAAATAAAATTCCGTTAATTATTTTTGTGAAAACGTTTAAAATATATATAATAAATTTAATACAAATTTATATAATTTAAATATTATCATTGAATAATCAGGGCCGTCTTTAACCTTTTTGAGGCCCTGGACAGTGGTATAATGTATTGCTTTTTTATCCTAAACTCCTTTGATAGTCTCTTGTATGCAGCTTTTTCCAGACATGGTATCTTATATACCCACGTGTTCCACCTCAAACAAATAGTAAAGGTAATCTTACATTTCTGAAAAATTAGTTGAGGTTCTCTATTCCCCCTCAATTCGAAAACTGGTTATACTTGAGTTTTCTACCAGAAATATTACTCCAATTATTTAATGTCAAGTAATCTATTTTGTTCCATTAAATACATAATCACTGACAGATAGCCATTTTTTTATATTTTAAATATTTTTCATAATAATTAGGGATAACCAAAATAGACGATATAAAAGATTTTTTTCAAATTATGGCACATTGAATTCATTGTTTTAAATTTGCACAGCCTATGATTTTCCAACATAAATATTGTTCTAATAGATAAACGACAAAAGACCTTTTTTGTTGCATTTTTAATCTAGTTTTGAGTAAGTTGTTCGTTTTTTGATTTTCTCTGTAATTTTATTAAAATTAAGGATAACTGAAAAAAAACTTAGGCATAACAGGAAATTTTACGAAAATAATGATTTTATTTGGTTTTTTCGTTGTGATTCAGGTTAAAATACTCGTAGACTTGACATTTGACAGAAAATGTACATTTACTTTTCTTAGACGTGACACAAATTTTCAAAAAATTTGAGTTATTTTTAAGCTATTACAGACATTTTAAATTTGCAAGTATTTTACGTAATTTTTATTTGATAGGTACTCTGTAGATAAAATTTTTAGACCTAACACTAATTAACACCATTTCGATTATAGTTAATTTTCGATTTTGGGGAAAATACTCATTAATGCATTACATTAGTGTATTCGTGTTCTTTTCTGGGAAAATTGTTTAACTGAAGAAACTCTCTCAATACAGTTTCTAACAGATATAATTTTACTTGAGTTGCCTATTGCTAAATTCAAAGAATGAGAAGCATAATGGATATACAACGTATGCAGTACAACCTATAAAGTAAAAATAATAAAAAAGAGAAGAATATTATAGGTAAGTAGCGTCTAAAAATTAAATTTAAATCATTTATCGAATCATTGGTATTATATTATTTTCCCAGTTTATGTAACAGTGCAAAAACAAATGCAAAACATTTTTTTCGGAACTTGAATTTAAAATTGCACAGCAAGTACTTACCATCACTAGACTACGACAGACATATTATAAAATTGACAGTATTGAGTTATTTAACATAAGATATAATATCCGCATAATATTAGAACTTCAAAAAGCTATAATTTCGTAACTATGCCAGTCTTAATTCTGATTTCACCGTTCATTCTTAAATTGGTAATATACATAATATATTACAAAATTAAAACAAACAATTTTTGTCAATATTTGATATTAAAATTCCTTTACCCAAAACAAAAAAAAAAAAAAATACTACATTAAGCTCAAATTTGATTTTTGACCACAAAGTACGACTTTTTGTTGAAAATTTGACCACGTCTAGAAACGGCAAATATAAGTTTTCTGTCCAAATTTCAAATCTCTACAAATATTATTAGTTGAATTACAACAATGAACAAGTAACAAAATTGAAAATAAATTTCGTAAATTCGTAAATTTTCTATTTTTCTTACATTTTATATCGGTTTTTCCAAATATTATGAAAATCGATTGAAAAATTAAAAAAAAAAAATGACTTAAAGTATAATCTAGAAATTAATGATTCTTTTCAGAAATGGTGCCACATGTACATATCGAATCAAGATTTCTAGTCAAAATTGTTGTCACAGAAAAAATGTATAACAAAAATAATAAAGTAAAAATAAAATTATTAAAATGATTAATACTCGTAAATAATCTCTAAATAAAAAAATGTATGTATACAAATAAAATAAATAAATGAATGATTGTGTCTCCTGGAGTATTATGATAAGTGTATGACCAATTTTGAATTAAAAATGCATCATTAGGTTCATCACAGTCAAAATGTAAAACGTGACTGAATATAAAAAATTAAATGAATCAATACATAAAAAAAAAAATTATACAAATTGGTCGTTTTACATAGAAATAATTAATTTTAATATAAGAGATTATTTAAAATAGTTTATTATTAGACACAGATATGTTAAGAAATATAAATTATTTGATTATATTTACTATCTAAAACTTATTGATACAAGATGATATTTTTAAAATCTTATTAAAATTATTTTTCTTTACTTCATTGTGTACATGAAATTGTTCTAAAACTGAATTAATATCAAAGCGTATATTATGGTTATTTTTAAAACATGTTTAGCGAAATTTGAATTAGGGGCAGTCTTTTTTAATTTTATTTCAGAATTGTGTTCTTTATATATTATTTTAAAATAAAACATATTACAGTTACATTTAAGTTTATATATACCAGCATTTTCAAAAGAAGGGGGTATTTTTTATAAAGTTTTTAGTTATATTGTTTATATGTTTGATAAAATTATTATTAAGTAGTCTTAAAAGTGATTTTTAAATTATTTGTATTTTTGTACAGAATTTTAGCAAATTTTTTTTAGACATATTATTTTGATATTTAATACTATAATAGTTAACAACATTATTTGGTGAGTTATGTATTATTTTTTCTTTAATAAGTTTATGAATTTTTTAATAGTATTTAAATTGAAATTATTTCTATAGGCTATATTAAAATATTATATATAATATTGAGCTCGTTTTGATACTTATATTTATTTAATTGAATATGTTCAAGCCCATAGAATATTAAATTTAAAAAATTATATTTTTTCAGAACAATATGAAACCAATAATATTATCAACAACAAAATACCTATAGAGTCCATATATCAAATCATATTATAGATATGTTGACACATTCATTTTAATTGGAAGTTCAAGTAGACGAGCAGAAAATTTAGTTAACTACGTAAAAAAATAAATATAAACATTCAATTTACAATTGAAATACAAATAGACAATAAATTCAATTTCTTAGTTTTACAGTTTCTACACAAACTGATGCTATAATACTACATGATTTTAATCACCCTTGTTCTCAAAAAATATCATTTTTTAATTCAATATTCTATAGGCTTGAACGTATTTCATGTAGCTGTAGACTGGGATGTCACATTTCAAGAGGGTGTTACAAGATAAGATGATCAATATTTTATATTTTGCTTATCATCAAATTTTCATTGCCAGCTCTCCTTATAAATCAATGGCCCCAGCTTGGTCTACATAGATAAAAAATCCTGGCTAACTGTGGTAGTCAATTGATTTAACATTGGCCGATTAACATCCTAGGCTGCAGCCTATTCAGCCAACTGGTCAATCAGGCCCTACTCGAATAAGTATTTCAGATGAAGGTAGTCAGTATACTTAGCAATAATTAGTATGCAGTTAAAAACTGTATGCGAACTGAACGACTTTTTGATGTAGTTCTAATAAAGAACTTATCGTATTCATATTAATGTATTATGATATGTAACAACATCGACATAATATATAATTATATTATATAGAAATTAAAAAAAAAAAAAAAAACAATAATAATAATAATTTATAAGTACAAAATAATTAAAAATTTAAATTATTATAATACGAGAAAATAAAGTAATTATTTTCGATCTTTAACATAATTATAATATAATTGTTATTAATACGTTTGAAAATCTGAAATTTTAATAATCAGAGGTGTTAAATGCCATCATCTCTTCTCCCCATTCAGTACCGGCCTGGACATCCGTTTCCTTGGGTCGACAGCACGGTAAAATACAATGTTCGTAACAGCAGGCTTTGCGCAAAAGAAATTTCACACGTTTCGGTCGTATTACGGTCACGTAAAGTATGAACGCTGTTTGAATGGGATTGAATATAACATGCACGTAGAAAAGTATGTCATCTTGTGTCCATGAAAGAATAAACAGCGTCAGGTCCACAATCATGATTGCGAACAGTTTAGAGAACATATCGAAACTATAGGGTAAATAATGTAGATATGTTTAAATAAATATACAACATAGGTATAAATACTATTATAAATACTTAATTATATTATATGCTAAGTAGTAAAGTAATGTTAAAAACGGTTAAATTTTGCATGTATTAAAATTCTAATTTTTTGAAATTTTAAGTGTAGATTTTTCACAGCATTTTCGTATGTGCCAATAAAGCATATTAATAAATTATACCTAATACAAAATTAATTTAAACAATATTTATAGACAATTTAGGTTAATATGAAGCAAATGAGCTTAGATAACAAAATGTACAACATATTTAAGTCGACAGAGAAGAGAGGACTGGAGTTTCTCTAAAACTGTGGCACAGGTAAGTAGCATGATCAAGGGACATACATTTATATGCATTTTATTTTATTACACATAATACAATTTTGTTCTATTGATTGTTTGTGTTCTTAAGTATAGCATATACGACAGTATTTAAGGAGTATCCTGATGCGATAAGTGGCGTAGCCAGTGGTGTTTGAGTGTTTACTCCCTGCCTTCATATTGCATTTTTTTTTAACATTGTATATTAGACTAAAAATTAATAATTATTAGACCGCTAGATGGCGTAATGTATCACGTATTGGTCCTACTTCCTGTCTACAGTCTAAAAATATTCTTTGTTCCTCTTTATATTATCACTGGAAAGTCCGCCTAAGTTGGTAGTTTAGTTGCCCTATGGTCTTAGTAGTGATAGAATGCAATCTGAAACGAATTAAAAAAGTTCAATGGAATCTTGGAGCCAAAAGGAGAAAGATCAAGGAAAATAAAAGCCATCTGCATATTCATTTGTCCATCTAGTTTCAAATGTAGATTTTAGGAAAACTTCTACAATTAAATTAATATTAAAAATAAAAATAAACCTATTTTAATTTCTGGTTCTGGCAAAACATTATTACAAAATACTTGATAAATAGACTTCATAATATCAATTTTAGCTATATCCCCCTCTAACAATGGTTTTAAAAGGGTTTTAAAATTATTTAAGGGGAGTGACAAATAAAAACTTAACTACTGATCTAGCATTAAAATTAATAATGCAAAAACACAAGAAATAAATATTATATAGTAAAGGAAGTCAGTAAAGTGTTCAATTTAGATGGTGATCTTAAAAATATAGATATCAGTGATATTGTTGCATCTGTGATAGACAAATTGATAAAAAATATGCCATCATTTATCAGTATTAATAGTTGCTAAAATAGTTTTTGTTCCCTACCAATGTTTGAATTAAAATCATATAAATTGTGCATACATTTGTTTGGTAACGAAATGCCTATACAACAATAATTATTTAAAAAATACAATTTAATTTTACAATTATTGTGAACAAAACAGATATTCCACTGCCAAAATCACTACTCATATTTAGGTTTTATCTAAGATAAAACTTAGTTTTTTTTTTTAAATTTTTGTATCATGCATTATCAATTATAAGTGATATAGAATTATTAGATTAGGCAAAATTTTTGAAATTCAATGGAAATTCATTTTTGAAAGGTAAATTAAATTTTCATAAATAACGAAATATGAAATATGAATTGGAGGTAAATCAAAAAATATACATTACATCTGCTTCTAATAATACAGATACAGAATTGTTAATGTACACAATATAAAATTCAATTTTATATTTCTTAAAATACAAATTTATTTTTAAATTGGGAGAGTTTAATATTTTAAAGAATTAAGTTTTTGATATAACTAATTTGTATTTTATTATTATTATACACAATATAAACTATTATTATGTTATTGTAAGTACCTATGTAAATAGATACTATAGGTACTAATAATTGTATCCACAACTTAAAACCCGTTTTATGTGGGTTTCAGGTAATGTACACATTTTTAAAATGTGTTTACTAATTTGCACAATTAAAATAACAATTATTGGTATAGGTTTTTTCAGTCATTTTAAACTATTTCGAATTTTGGATGCTGGAGTAATATTACACTGGCATCTGCTACTATTACCAATTTTTCTGGGGTTTGAGGGTTAGGTTAGGTTAACTTAACCTAGCGCAACAAACCTATCAAAAACTGTGAAAAACTCAGTTTTAGTATAAGTATAAGTATAAACTTCAACCCCCTCACTTAACATAACCCCAGATACGCCACTGGGGGTGATACTAACTTTGTTTTTTCAAATGAGAACAGATATTAAAAGTTCCTATTATTATTAGTAATTAGTTTGATAAAGTGACGATGGTGCAAATTTTGATATTCCAATTTTAAGTTTGGGTAGAGGGAGACTAGTAGAGCGTTATGAAAACGTTACTCAATGTGCTACCACACAAATGAAGCATTTTTATACTGTTACCCTTAGTATTTTAAAGTAGAATAACTCAGAAACTCTTTATTTAAATTTCGATTACAATAGGTCAATTTTCAGAAAAATCATCAAAATATCGCCTTTTATACACTTAAAAATTTAAAAAATCAGAATTTAATTACATCATAAATACTATGATAATGATAAATGTATCTAAACTTAAAATTGTATAGGGTGACTTCTAATATTTTTACCTATATTTCATTTTGTGGTGAATTTGACCGTACGTTGACATTCGTTTAATCACCGTCTTTGTGGAGAAATAAAAGAACAAATTGACTAGAATCGTACACATAACTGGAACGAAAATAACAGCTACTCCGAGCCACCCTGTAAAAAGAAAACATTTGTAATATGATAATATTTTTAAATTTGTTTTTTATTTTGAAAACTAAACAACACGTAAATACGCGCGACGTGTTAATAATAATATTAAATAAAGCATACAGATATTACTAATTACTTGATTCCATTTACCTATGGCTCCTTCGATCGGTGGGGCAGAAGACGGATGCGAAGAATAATTTCTGTTGATGTCATTTCGGGAATCCGGAGCATCTAATATGAAATGAGCGAATATTGCCATACCTCCCATCGCGATAGTACAACTCCAAACGTATAGAGAATAATAACAATATTTGCGTCCGTCGGTAATGCGCAAAAACACATTTCGTGATTTAAATGTATGCCAAATGTAATATCCCATTGCGTTTAGCCAGAAAAATGAGCTGAGCGTGGAGATGTAAAGAAATGCGTCTAAAAGAGAAAATGATTATTATATTCACGTTTAGTAAATTTTTTATAATATAAATTTTAGTTTCAATTAAGAAAACAATACCTATTATGTACCTTTATACCCAGAAAAAAAGTCAATTTTAGATTTTGAGCGGAGCGAGGAGGAATGTATTGGTTTTACATTGTTTATTTTTTTTTTCTGTGGACAACTTTTCTACCAGAAATTTTGATCTGATTTACAATGATAACACTTTTTCTGAATGGAAATCTGATTGGGGTGATAGTGATAGTTTAGGAAGATCATTTTTTGATTTTCCCAGGAGTTTTTCCCAGAGAAAAACCGGCAAAAATGTACGATTTATAATCGGAATAAAATGAAAATAAAATATTATTGACAGCGAGTCGTTTTTAATTTGTTCAATATATTGATTAATCCTCCAATACCAATAGCCTATATGTGATCAATATTATTGCCAATACCAAATATTGATTAATATTATCGTGTATGGGGGGCTTTAGGAAGATCATTTTTTGATCTTCCCAGGAGTTTTCCAACAAATGTGAAAACCGGGGGGAAAATGGGAAAATAGGTACAATATTAAATAAATATTAATAAATATTAATACAGAAAATATATGATGCATATTATATAATTATTTTACCATAATATGACACATAATATATTATGTACCCCTTAAAGAAAAGCAGATTGAAAAAAAAACATTTTTAAAAATTAAATATTCAATAGAAAATATTCTAGAAAAATCAGTGGGACACGTGTATATATATTTTTTTTCTGAGGGCGTGTAGTTTATTTTAAAATTTTATGAGTCCCTAATTTTTATGAATAAAATATGTGTGTGGAGACAAAAAATGTTGAAATTCTTATCTATGCAATCAGTTTCTTGAAAGTTTGTTTGGTTTTAGTTAGTTCTCGGGAACACTCCACATTTGTTATGAAATATAGGCTTCCCTTCGAACTTTATCCTACTTTCATCTAGTTAAATTATCATACACCTTAATATCTTGCTTTACAAATATGTTGCATAATATACAGTATACACTTTAATTGTACTCATGGGTTATACATTTATAGTCCTAGTTATTAATAAAATAATAAAGTAAAAACAAAATCATTAAAATGGTTAATACTCGTAAATAAATTAAGTAAATATATATATATATATATAAAATGTATACATAAGAATAAAATAAATAAAAGAATCAATGTACCGCCCGGAGTATTATAATAAGTGTATAAAACAGACAAAATGTAAAACGCGACTAAATATAAAAAATTAAATGAAAGAATACATAGAAAAAAAATTATACAAATTGGTCGTTTTACATAGAAATAATTTATTTTAATAGGAGAAATTATTTAAAATTAGTTATTATTAGGCATAGATATGTTAAGAAATACAAATTATTTGGTTATTATTTATTATCTAAAGTATATTGATATAAGATATTATTTTTAAAATCAGTTTGAACATTTAAAATATTATTAAAATTATTTTTCTTTATTTCAAAGGTTAGGTTAGGTTATTTCCCTATCGTAATTATTATAATAATATTGAATTTCCTGTAAATTTCTTTACACTTTATAGTTATTTCTTCAAAGAAACAATTGCAGCTGTTTATACGGATGTTAATAATTAAATAGTATTTCATGACAGTCACAATATCAAAAATATAATATTTTTAATCTGGTAGGTACATACTCTAAATTAAACACTATATTATTAAAGTACCTCTATATATGTATAGGTACATTTTTTCTGGGGTTTTCATCGTCGAGGTTTTTTATATAACTATACTAAATGTGTCATAATATTATATAGGTAGACAACGACCCTATTTGAAATTCAGTCGTGATGTGATACGAGGTTGAACTCATGGAGGGGGAATGTATGAGGGTTTCATATTCTCTCTATGATTTTTTTTAGTCTATTGATTTTCCAAACACTGCATAGTTTAAACTCCCACGGGACCAGTAACCAATCAAAAACTCATATAATCTTACCATAGAAAAAAATAAATATAAATTTGAGCACACCAATAATATAGCTGTAGTTTGAAGATCTGTTAATTACATAATAAAAAATGAAATATAGACATATCATAATAAGAATAGTTTACCATTATGTTCAAATAATAAAATCGAATAATTTCAATTGTATATAGAAGAAACAAACACTAAAACAAAATACATATAAGTATACGTGTTTCTTTATTCCTAGGGTAGAAGACCTCAAGTATAGCATGTAATAAAATATACATAATTTTATAATGTTATTTAAAGTTTACACCAAAAATTATATACTTCATACAAAATTATAAAATAAAAAAAAGGAAATACTTCCAATGTGAGTGAGCCACTTTTGTTGGGGAGAAATTGGGAAGGTAGAGGAGAAATTTAATGTAACTTTAAATTTAACTTTACGCAACAATTAACCATTGCTAATGAAAAACGATTATGAGCGAAGTTCGGTTAATAGTGTTTCTTTCTCAAAAATATAATATGTATGAGTCTGATTTTGTATAATCCAATTAGTATTAAAGGTTTTGTTATTAATAAAACTAATTTGAGTTTTAAAATGTTATTAAAAATACCTCAGTGACAAAAAGTAAATCAGTATTAAAGCATCTCTTGGAAATTTGAAGACTTATACAAAAAGAGACGAATAGTTTTATCTTAAATAAAAACGGAAACTCCATCCTCCACTTAAACCAATATAACTACAAAACAGGAAAGAGGTTATTCAGAAAATAATAATGGAACAGGTTACATCATTATAATATTTTATTCATTCAAGAAGAAAAATAAACAAAGTATGTTGTTTTTTTCGTTTCAAGATTACAAATATCTCCTTTTATTACCATTTTTATTATTAATAATTTTTATTTTCCGTTTTAATATTAAATTATTGATTTTTTTACTTATATATTTATTTTATTAGCGTTTACTACGAGAGTAAATTTGTATTATTACAGCTAATCAAGATCAGTGACGTAGAAAATACATATTAAAGCGCACTGAAGCAAAATACAATTGATCAAAAGACAAATTGGGTGTATAATAGATACTTAGATCTTTAACCACAGTGATGCGATTAAGTGGGGAGCCACTAAGGGAATATTAGTGGGAGATATGAGAGAAGGATTTGGAGAAAGACATAACGTGGTACTTCCCGATATTTAGACAAAGGTTGACATTGTTGACTCAAGTACAGAAAGAATCTAGGTCGGATGAAGACGAAGGCAATCAGAAGGAGAAATAATTTTGATGAATGACTTAATATCATCAGCAAGTAGAAGGGCCTTGGCGGTATTTAGAATGTCTTTAAGGGAGTTAACGAACAAAATTAAAAGAAGTGGACTGAAATGATCACCTCGAGAAACAACGGAGGAAATGGAAGACAGAACGAATGAAGTACCATTAACGGAGACGAATTGTCTTCTAGAGGTAAGATAGGACGTAATCCAGGAGAGTAAAGTTGTCTATGTCGATGTTATCAAAGAATTTAATGAGAAGCCCGTGGTCAACAGTGTCGAAAGCTTTCAAGAAATTGGCGAACACCACATCGACTTGGAACCTTCAAGAGAATTCAAAATGAAGGTGGAAAAAACTACGCCACTAGATGTGGTAAACTTACCTGGACGGAAGCCGTGCTGGTTATCCATAATTACTTGATTGAGACTTCGCTTAACATAGAAGTAAACTATTGATTCGAAGATTTTTGCGAGATGTGGAAGAATGGAGATAGTCCTATAGTTGGAGACATCTGAAGGGTCACCAGATTTCAGAATAAGTGTTATAGAATAGATCTTCCAGACGTCAGAGAAGATGCCTGAGTATTATACTCGTATTAGTAATTTTTATTTATAGCTAACTCGTTTTTATGAAAATATTAAATAATTTGTATATAAATTGTTTAGTATGGTTATTAGGGGGGAGGGTATGCAAAGAAATATAGCTCCATTACTAAATTCTTTTTTTTTACGCACCGCTATTATTTTACTATCCTGGAACGTCCGATGGTTGATATAGTTTATAACATTGTTACAAAATTGTTTATTATCATACAATTAATCGTGGTTTCATAATAATTTTTTTTTTGATTTTGTGCATTTATCCATTTTATTTGTTTTCTATAGTAATTTATAGATAATCGAGATAACAAGCGTTGAAATTTGTAAATTGATAAAGAAAACGGCCATAATCATATAATAACATTTATGAGGGTTAGGTACTATTCTAACATAATGTCTAGTATTTATTGCTTATCGACTGTCATAACCCTAAATGATACTATTTGTATAGCTTAGCAGAGTTTCTATATTTACTTTTTTTCTAAATATTGATTTGCTTTATTTGCATCCATAATTTGTCTACCAAATACGTAAATATCACCAGTGCCCCTATTACACATGTAAACCTCTCAACAAATTGTACTGCCTGGTTGTCCCTGTGATAACTACTCTACTGATCAAGATATAAGTATGAGTAATAGCTGTATCCTATACGGTCTTGCACGCAAGCCATAAGCAAATAATTATACGTGAGTTATATTTCTCCCCGACACGAATGACACTAATATCGTAGTATTAATATTGTCAACTCCTATATATATATATATATATATATATATATATAGTACAGTCAATAATAAAATATTCCATAGTATTTTAATTTTAAGGGAAAAAATGTCAAGGTATGAATATTATTTAGGTCTAAGGTGTACTGATTGAAAAAAGGAGTGTCACTAAAGTAAGTGACAGATGGGAAGGTACAATCCAAAAAGTTATTTAATTTGTATATAAGTATGAAAGATACATACACTGTTAAAAATATTTGTATGAAGATTTGGGTTATTAGAAACAAATACAACATTTATACCTACGTATAGTAATAAAAGATTTTATTACGAAATACGATTCTGAGCAAAGTTCGGTTAAACATGTTTTTAAATCCCGTGATTTTTACGAATTCAGAAAAATGTTACCTTAAAACACCCCAAAAAAATAAAAATTACTACATGACGCTCAACTTTTTTTAATCACGGTGTAAAATGTACAACAAACTTTATGTTAAATTTTTGAACATTTCTGTTTGGCCAATAAAACCACATAAGATCAAATAAACACAAAAAAAACTCAAAAATTCAAATGCCTATAAATAGTTCAAAAATTGCCAGGTTATATTGAACATTTTACAGCGTCTAGAAAAGGAATTGTTCTATGGAAATTTCAGGTTTATAATTTTTTCAATAGAATTACAACAATCGAAAATAATAAAACCGTTAATACCATACATTTTCCGTTTTTCCTTACTATTAATAAAACTATTCGTAAAATAAAAAAAAAAAAAAACCAACTAAGCTCAGGATTCATGTTTTTCCGGTCCGGTTCATGAACCCCTAACTTAGGCTAACTAATTTTATTTCAAGTAGGTATCTATACTTCCTTTTTATTTATCTAACGTTCACCTAGTCGACCTGATCACCCACATATCTATTTAAAATACATACGAGTATTCAGACTCATAGAACTACCCTCACGTCGCTACTGATAGTACAGTGTATAGTATAGTATAGTATATATAGGTATACCTATAATTTATAACTCACCTGCCATTAAATAGCTAATCGGGCCGTTATATTCGACGAATATGCGTACGACGTTAGCGATTCGAGCCACGATCATGCACCCGGCTAAAGTAGTGACCATGTTTCCGATCAGGTCTCTGAGCTGTGGTAGTACAAAATGTACAACAGCTACGAGCAACAGACATGTCATGGCTATGGCTTGACAAGCCGGGTTTACGACTCTGCGCATAACATAATCGACATCTGTCCAGGGTGATGGTACCTGAGGTGTGCATATAACTGCCACTTGTGCGTTTGAGTCCGGTTTGTCGATGTCGATCACCTATTTGTGTAATGTTGAAAATAAATAAAATAAATACGTAACACATTACATATCATTATAGAATAATATTCATGTTTACACAAGCAGGGTTGTGAATTTAATGCATTTTAAAACGTAGGATTCGATAAAAAATTATTTTGCGTTTATAAATAAAATACGAAATTATATAAGTATTTGATTTATAAATACAAAATAATTTTTTATTGAATCTTAGGCTTTAAAATGCATTAAATTCAATTTAAAGATTTGATGAAAATGTACGGTGAAAATTCTATATTTCAGCAGGGCCGTCCTAATAATTTTCGGGATTCGGGGTAGAGAGAAAGGCAGGATCCCACTTGTAATATATTTTTTTAAAAATTAAATGTTAAAGTAATATTTTGTATTGCATCTATAAAATTGCCGAGCTTATCCAACTGTAATGTATATTGCATAATTGTATACTTGTATTATCAATAGTTTTTCAGTGCAGTAAATTCAAAGCCCTGTTTATAATATTTATTCATAATAAAATGGGGTGGAAATTATATAAAAATGTATACAAAATTATTTTGAATCCCCGCGAAAGGCCCCGTTTTGCATTATTAATAGTTGCGGCAGTCAATGATAATATAGTCATCTAGGCGCGATGTGACGGGAAGAATAATTCATTCCCGTCAATAACAATAAAGAATAGTATAAC
Organism: Cinara cedri; assembly: GCA_902439185.1. Taxonomy (NCBI): domain Eukaryota; kingdom Metazoa; phylum Arthropoda; class Insecta; order Hemiptera; family Aphididae; genus Cinara; species Cinara cedri. The sequence goes on along the minus strand of CABPRJ010000053.1, from coordinate 201,394 downwards.
TACCTATACGGAAATTTCAATCATAGCAGAAAGAAGTTTAGAAAACAAGTTAAATAATTTCCAGCTACAGGTTTGTAGGATCCAGGATTTGATAGATTAGCGTATGAAAAAGGTAACATATTGTAGATAATTAGCCAAATTACCTGGTACTTTCCGGACTCAATCTTTTCAAAAACAGAAATTAATCTTTAATTAAATTTTATGTGTCTCCATGATTCTAACCCTTATTTCTGTCACAGTTAATCGTTGACACCGAGTAATTTATTTTTTAAAAAGGGTACTTGCTTGTCTGTGACAACCAAATTAAATAATTAAATACATTTTTTTTATTTCTTTTGTGTTACCAATGTATAATTATGCGTATAATAGAAATCGAATAAACAAATTCAATTTGTTCATATTAAAATATTTTAAATTAAGTGTGAGCCACCCTTTAAGGTGAACATTTCGAGACGAAAAGTTGATCCTCAATTTGGATGTGAAGTGTACAAAGTTTCATCGAGAGGGAAGTAAAACTATTGATTTGTATAGTAGATAAACAAGCATATAAAAAGGCTTTCAATTTTTTATATAAAAGATAATAATTATTACTTTATCTAAACAGTAAAAGCCTTGTACGTAGTCGAAAGATCGTTCATGATCGATAATATAGTCACGCTGATGTTGTTCCTCACTGCCGCCATTCTGGTGTTTAAGAACGTAATGTCTGAGTTTTCCACTAGGATACAAAACCAGACGGTCACCAGAACCATGGTAATGGTACACTAGCCACTGTTGACGGCTTTTACAATTCGGAAATCCAGTAGCCAATCTAAATATCAACATGAACATAATATTATTGATTTGATATACTTACAGAAAAAAAAAAAAATACTACTCTCCTCCCTACTCAAACTTAAAAGTGAAATATTTCGTTAACGGGTTGACGAAAACTAACACCAAAATGAATTCAAATTAAAACTTCAACTATTTATGGAATAATTTTTACTATATATTGCTATTTGAAAGTTAAAAGTTGGTAATGGTTTCACACTCAAAAATAACGTTTATATAAGATTTTAGAATTGCTTGTTTCTTAAATTATATTTACAATATATTATGTATCATTAATTACAAAATAAAACAGCGAACTGGCTTTTTGAAATTTTATATTAAAACTTTAATAATAATTAAAGTTTATAAATTATATGAGTTTAATAATTTTTCATAATTGCTGCAATTTCCAAATGGGCATAGTACATAACATAAATTAAATACAATACGATTAATAATAGCCGAATAAATTTTGGGACAACGAAATACGGTTCGTATCGATCGCATAGGACTTTTCAAGAAACTTGATTGACTACCCTCGCCGGGCGCCTTATTTGATTTTAAACTTGTACCTACAATGTTGCCAACGTTTCCGTTACTTTATAGCTAAGTTAGCTGGGACTTAACCAGCTCCAGATAAATGGCTGTTGGCCTTTAGTAAAGTTAAAATACTTATGTAATGTATAATACTTTTTGCGAACAAACCTGCAATACCTATATATGTTTTTGAAACTTATAGACATAATGTAACTTTAAAGATGGCTAATGAGTGGGTAGGCTCAGGCTTAACCACTTTTCTCCGAAAATTAACTCAATTTTAAAACAAACAAAAAAAAGAAACTATCCTAGGATAATGGGGACGGCTGCAGTCACTGTTGTTGGTGATAAGTTGGGAAGGTAGAATATAGAGGGGAAATTAATTTGTATCTGTAATCAACGATAAACCATTCTTTACTAAAAACGATTCTGAGCGGAGTTCAGTTAATAGTGATGATTTTTCAGCAATATATATATATATATATATATATGTCATATTATAGTAAAATATTTAAATAGACATTATATATTTTCTTTAATAATATTTGTTTAATACTGTAATTATTTTCCCGTTTTTCCTACGTTTTTCAAATTTGCTGGGAAAAATCGAAAAATGACTTAAAGTACCTTCCCAGTCAGATTTTCTTTCAGAAAGTGTTATCATTGTAAATTAGAGCAAAATTGCTAGTAAAAAAGGTGTCCACAGAAAAAAAATCATAATATTTTACTAACATATTTCGTACATTTTCCCATTTTTTTTCGGTTTTTCACATTTCATACGAAAACTTCTAAGAAAATCGAAAAATTACCTCCTTAAAGTATCACCCCAAGAAAATTTCCTTTCAGAAAAAGGTCTAAAGTAATTGTTATATCAAATAAAAATGAATGACAGTTTAACACGAGGTTCATTATAAGTTGTACTTAAAAGTAAAAAAGAAAGATAAGCGTGATGTAGTAGTTTTTTTATAAATGCATGTTAATATTAAATTTTAACGAATATCGTAAAAATAACGATATTAAAAATATCTATAACTGAACGTGACTCAGAATAGTTTGTCGTCAGAAATTAATATTTGAATACTCATATATCAGTATCAATATCAGAATTGAATACTGCAGATATAAATTAAATAACTTCATATGCCTTCCAACTTGCCACTTACAATAATAGCACACCCATTTCCAGTATATAAGCTATTTTTTTAGATTATAAATAACTCATATATTTATACACAATACAATGTTATACAATTATATATTTTATATTTGTTTGATTTTAATCACAATTTATTTAAAAAATATTGATGTATTTAATTATATATAATTTGTATTTGTTGTGTATACATAGGCACAACGAGGGGATTTTTAAGTGACCTCTACTTTAAAATTAGTACTTCCAAAAAACCCAATAAGCTTTTTCATACTAATCACTAAATATTTTGTCCATGTATTTCATAATTAATGAGCATAACAAAATACAAATTTCCAACAGAAAATTAATGTGTATATGAAAAATAATGTTAAAATAATTATGATAAATTTTTATATATAAAATTGTAAATGAAATGAGTGGTTACTTATTGTAGGAATCGTGTAAAGTGGATTTTGGAGGCGTAAAAGACATGGATTTTTGATGAGTTCATAATTTCACTCTCTTAGTCGGTAGTCTAGTTGCGCCTATGTATAATTGATTAAAATAAATATCGATACACAATCGTTATAAACGAACCATTAAAATGAAAATTACGAATAGTATCTTACATTTTGAATAAGTCTTGAAACATTAAAAGTATAAAAATTAAGAATATTGATTAAAAAAATTAAAAAAACTATTTGATAATTTAGTTTTTTTATTTTCTAAAAATGAAAAAAAAAACACATTACTTTTTCATAATTACAAGAATATACAGAAGAATAAAAGATATGGAAAGGGTACAATATAAATAATTAGACTTGTCTTAATTAGTATACCAGGTGAATATTTTGAAGTTTCTATCATAACGAACAATTTCATATTTTTACTAGATTTTGCTATCAAACGATTTTTATATTTATATAATTATACGTTTTGTTAAAGATAACAGTTTATAAATTTAAATTGGTTTTTTTAATGAGATCTGAGAATTGTGTTTTTTTAATAATATAACAAGCAAGGGTATAAAATATATAATATTTATAGCTATAGTTCACAGTAGAGACAATATATTATGTACAGAGGTAGTTGTCCATTGTTGCCCTGGGTGACAAACCCCGAGGGTGGAGGAAATCGTATCAAAGTTTGTTCAGATGCAATTAACTAACCGACGGAAATGTTTGAAACTTGGGTAGACGCGCGATGAAAGCAAAATATAATATGCTACATAATACAATATAGGTATTATATATGTAAATATGTATATACATTTTAAACATGAAACGTCTCTGGAGAAAAAAATTGTAAATACACCAACAATGTAGGTATATAATAATCAAATAAACTAAGTTTTCTTTATAAGAAACTATTTATACGTATAATATATATTCCATATAATATTGAAAATAAAATGTAGGTATATTTATTTTACAAAAAAGTACAGTTTTTTGAACTTTACTACAATATATTTTAAATTATATCAAACTGTTTTATAATATATGTATCATATATGGATAGTCAAAAATAAATTTATAGCAATAAATAAATAGCAATTTTTCTGAAAGGAAATCTAGCTAGGATGGAATTTTAAAGATGTCATTTTTCTATTTTCCCAAGAGTTTTCCCATCAAATGTGAAAAACTGGAAAAAACATGGGAAAACCGAGAAAAACATAAGGAAATCGGGAAAATCATTACAATATTAAACAAATATTATTAAAGAAAATATATAATACTCATAAAATTATTTTAACTTTATATGACATATATATTGTTGACAAAGCAACATTATCAAATGAACTTCACTCAAAATTGTTTTTTCGTTAGCAATGGTTTATCGTTGCTTACAAATATACATTGAAATTCCCCTCTACTACCTTCCCAACTTCTCACCAACAACAGTAGCTGACCCACATGTGAAATATGTCCGTCTTTTTTTAAGTTGTAGCATAACAAAACAGACAATGTTTGATAGATGTTTTTAGAAAAATCATATTTTCGTTTTTAGACTATTTGAGTTTAATAAACTTTATCGACTTTAACGATACGATATTATAACGTATCGAACTTTTATTATAGATCATTTATGTAACCCGGCATATTATGCGTACACAATAAATATTATGGAGGCCAAAAATCTTTTGGCTATTTGAGCCTATATTGTCCATTTCTCACATAGGTAATGAAATCGGTCATTTCGGTTTACGTTAATATATTATTATTGATTCAGCGCTTCTGAAAACAACACGCACAATAACCTCTAAGACCTCTGGGATACATATTTTAGCATCACCGCGTATATACAGAGCGATTAATTTATCACGAAGCGACGTTAACTTTCACGAAGATTTCGTGTAAATTGTATTTTGGTTTTCTTCAGTCTTTGTTCATAATCATATAGAGAATCGTTTGTTAATCTTATGTGCAATAGGTTTATTTATTATAGGTTAAACTTAAACTGATTTTAAACTGTAGAGTTAAGTTTCATAAATGCCCATGTTTATTATTCTTTTTAAATATTATTATAATCTCATTTTGAATTTTTAGATAATAAAAAATATAGGAAGATTTGAAAATCAAGTCAATATTCGTTTATCGAGGTTATAGAATTTTTTAATATTGTAAATAAAGCAATATAAATGAAAATCAAATTTACTTGAAATTCTCGTAGATAATACAGCTGAATCATGACAAAAGAATCACTCTGTATAAATAAATCAGCACCTCCTATTATAGTACTAGCTATATTCACACTCAATGTACCTATAATATTTGTATAGAAATATATTGTTTTCTGTGTGTGTGTGTGTGTGTAGTCGAATATTTTCCATGGCCGAGAAAACAATGAATTTAGAAAAATATACCGTATATTCTGCACTATTCGGTATAGACTACCTACCGTGATAAAATGAAAATAGTTTTATATTGTATAATATTTTTGGTAGGTACCTATATAATAGCAGAATAGATATTTGAATAATAGTATATACGTTTAATATTAGTTATTTTATAAGCCAGCAAATTCGTAGCAAATGCATTTGAGGAATCTAGTTTCAAAGTATATAATCTTCAATTTTCATTAAAAGTGAGACAAATGTCGTTTCGTATGTAATTTTCAGCGCCGAGTTCGATAAATCCATTATTTTCGAGCTAAATGGGCAAATTCCAGTGTATTTTTAAGCTTAAAAATTCCATTTAGTTTTGAAACGTACAATCTCCTTTGGCAAGTGTAATTTTGTTTATAGTATGTTTATTATTATAATCAATAATAATTATTAACATTTTTAGTTGTTTGTAAACCTTTAAACTTAATAAAAAGGGAATAAAGCCATCTAGTAGTTATTTTCAAAGCAAGTAATCTCCAATTGTTAGTTTCATACTGTACAATCTTCAAATAAAATATTGTCATTTTAAGCAAGAAATTGATAAAATCATCTTTGTATAATTATACCAATAGGTTTAAAAAATCAGTACGGAGAAAAACGGTTTTTGAAATTAAGTTATTTGTTTTTTTTGTTTCTAAAAATTTAATGAACATGGAAATTATACACTTTGAAACTCGACGCTTCATTTTTATTATAGATTATTTCAAATCGATTACCTAGCTTTCTTAAGGGGATTAATAACCGTGTATATTATATTTTAGTCAATTTAGACCTTTAAAATTTAAAACCCGGACATATGCGTGCACATGTTCATTTATCAGGGGAACCAGAGATCTTTATTGAAATAAATCTTCACTCAAAATCACGTATATCAATGAAAACGTTATAGTTTATAATACCTCCAGTTAGACTTAAGTTTCGTGTACGTTTTTTTACGTTAATATTTAATGTTTAAAAAAAAAAACAAAAATCTCATCTTATATACTGAAAATCTAAAACAAAGTAAAATATACTTTGGCGAAAAAGGGAGGTTTTGCCGTTTCCTGTCTCTGCGCGTGTGTACAGAAAACCTTGTTACATTATAATATTATGGTACACCAGACACCTACGTATAGTATACAAAATATTCCAACTTTTAATGAAATTTACCAGCTAATATTTTGAAAATAAAATGTAATTATTCGAGTATCTTATAACACGGTGTACGTATATCGTCGTAGCTTTTAAATGCAATCAGAGTGTAGGACCGAGTCATCTGTTCACGTCAACCACCTCCCCACTAAACAATTCTCAAGGGAAGGGTAACATTATATATATACCTATATTATATATTATACTGAATAATTTGAAATATAACGGGCATACACGGATTCTTGTGTATACCCGGAACACAATCCGTGTATATTATAGTATAATATAAAGGTAACTATAATACATAATACCAAAAGACAAATCACAATTCGCTATAAAAATAACTACGTGGAATTTGTAAAAATAATTAATTTATGCGTAGCCGTACAGGCAGGTCGGGTACGAATGAATGAGATCAAGAAAGATCATTCCATTCTGAAACGTTTTCTGGATTTTCGGTAATTTTTCCAAAAAATAAAAAAAAATTACAAAACTACAAAATTCTGACAACAAAATGACGATGCACCGGTTTCGCTTTTGTTGATTATCTATTGCGTGGGGTACTTTGCTTACCCTACCAATCGACCTGTCATCTACTAATAAACGAATTGACTAGGTCAAAATTGCTACAAGCTCTTATTGGATTTCAATTCGAGCGGGTTTTTCGTTCGAAAACGTCGAACAGTTCGCAGACTGACGGACAGAAAAAAAAAAATACACATTATCGTAGGAGAAAAAAACCTGGACAAAATTCTCGCTCTGGTCAATAAAGTCTATAAAGAAAATAACCGGTACTCCGCCCACTCCCCTTGCCGCCGTGGTATCCACCTAATCGCAAGACCCGCCGCAATTCGAATGCCGTATATTATTATTATCTTATTCGTGTCGTGCGCGCCGAGTTCGGTGACGGCAATGGTCTCGCGCGCTAACGCCGTAAGTACAGCAGCAATTTACGCGATATAATACGAGACGAGACACGCGGTTATTTTACATTATTATTTTATAACAATGACGCGCGAATACGGTATTTGCGGTGACGGTTATCGAAAACCGGTTTCCGGAATGTCGACTGGCGGCCGGCTGCGCACGCCGCCGGTCTATTATGTTTTTAATGTTTAGTACCTATTGCCGGCGCGGCGGCGACGTGGTAACCGGAGGTAACCGCGCGCGCGGGTGTGCGTCACAGCGTGCGGTTTTGTTTTTGTGTATCGGCGTACGGGCAAGCGTAGGATATGGAAAAAAAACCGCACACGTCGGGGGTAATGGCCGCGTCGAGTGTTAAAGGGGATCGGACGCGATTCCCGAAACGAAAAAGCGGCGAGCTGCCGCCCGTAGCTGCGGACCGAGGACGACGACCGTCGCGCCGCACAAGTATCGATCCGAGCGGCAACACCGACGCGGTTCGAAACGCCGGCCGACTTTACAATAACACTATACTGGTGAAACCGAGTGGGCGGAGGGGAGGCTGCGGGAGGTGGGCAATTAACGGTTTACTCCTGGGCTCCATCCCGTTGCTGCGCTGTACGAGGGGGAAAGCACTTGATGCCAACTCAGGGGTGCTTTCTGTTTAAAAATGTTATAAAAAAAAAATATATTTACCAAAGCGACGTTTATTTTCCTTTATTCCAAAAGCGAAATGAGTGAATCTTATTACTTGTATATTTATAAAAAACTACTATTATTTAAATACCTAATATCTTTCCACCATCGCGGTATTCCGGAATTTTGTTTTATGAACAAATTATTATTGATAAATAGTAATAATATTTTTATGTTTCTGATATCTCATCACTAATGGATATTATAATGCTATATACAGTCGAATGCGACGAAATTGGGATTTATTAAAATTGAACATTTCAACTCTGATTGTTTAATCACTAATCACACTTTTAAATGTAATTCAAGTTAATATTATTTATTAGGTACATGGCATTAGGATATTTTATAAAATTATGATTAGGAAACTATCTTTTTTTTTCTTTGGAAACGAATATTTAATAAAATATTAAACATAATAAATGTAGGTAATTGTTTAAAATTGTTAATTGTGCGGAAGCAGTCGATTTTTGAAATAAGTAACAAAAAATAAACTAATACCTATTGAACATGCAATATTTCCTACCCAACTAGGTGGTGATTTTTAACGATTTTTCGAAAACATTTTTCATAAAGTTAATAATAATAATAAATAATAACAAAACACGTCATACTTACACAAGATACGTTTTATATATTTTGAAAAATCGATAAAAAATCATATTTTTTTACCAACTTTAGACGGCTTTATCTCAGGCGATTCTTATGATAAAAATATTAAATAATTATATTGATCAACGAGGCTTGAAAATAATCTGACTATTCGAATCTAATGTCAGAAATAAGCGTTGTTATTAAAAAAAAGTAATTTGTACCGAGTATACGCGCACGTTACAAATTGAAATTAATCCCAAATTGTTTATTTCAGTAACCCCTACAACTTTCTAAAAATAGAATTCCAATCTAAAATAATCGGGCCGAAATATTTAGTGTTTCTTGGAAACACAAACAAATGTGCAATAAAAATGATGTTCATTTTGCTATTTAATATATTATACTTAACAGTGGTGTGCCCAGGAATTTTCAATAGGAGAGGATATAGCAAATGAGAATCATGAATAAATTGTAAAATCATCTTCTCTACCTAACTTGACTATGGAAATTGGTAATTTAAAATCCGGATCCTAAAAAAAAATAGATTTCTAATCAATACATCAAGTTTTTTCTCGTAACTTGGCTTAAATATATGCATTTCAATATAAGATTACTCACATATTTTTAATTTCTAAGCCAATGGGGATAATATGATTCCTTACCTCCCACATACGCCACTGATACCTAATATACATTTTCAATGTTGACTAGTTTTCGAACATTAGGGCAATATATGAACTAAACTCAGTTTCTTGAATTATCTTATATTGGCATTAAAGGAATAGGCCTGCAGAGTGTAGATTGGTCACTTTTGAGAGAGACACATCTATTATTATCTTGCGTACGAGATATACGTCTCTCTAACACAAGCAAATATGTACATCAAATCGTATAATAATAGGCACTATATTACATTTTCACATAAATATAAGATTGGCCTTCTTGATTCAAGGTCCGGGTTTATAATATATTTGTTTTCTATTTTAACTAATGATGGACACAATCGAATAGTTACTATAAAACTATTTGATAATTGATTGCATTCGAACAATCAGATAGATTGAAAATTGTTCGAATGGTTTAACTATTCGGTTACTTATGTTAAAAACTATTCAAATAATTTTCAAATGAAATATTCGATAGTTTATCTGAACTATTCAAAACTATCGATAGCATAAAATATTCAGAATCACCCATCACTAATTTTAACATGGCCAATGGGGGAGGGGGGTGTTCTAAGCACCCCCAGTACCGTAGAAACTGTGGTGTGGGCGGTTCATTGCACCAGTACCCCTTGCTTGACGTTCTCGTATGGGGCCCATACTTAAAATTATTTAAGTATCTATTCCAATGACAAAATATTTTTTAATAAAATCATAATTTGTTAAGTTTAAGTGAGGGTGCATAACGCGCCAACCCGGTTATTATATTAAAATTAATTTAACTATATTATGGACTTTTATGCATTTATATTGTATCATGTATGCATATAATAATATATAATCTATACTCAAGTCAATAGATAAATTTTAAAGTGATAGTGTGATAAACTGATGTCTGATATACCTATTGATATATATATATATATATATATTGCTTTTAGATCCTGAACGAAACAGGAATGTATTAGTTTTACAATGATATTTATTTTTTATTTTTTATCTTAATTCTATCAGAAATTTTGCTCAGATTTTCAAATGTAACACCCTTTTTTTGTAAGAAAATCTGACTGAAGAGGACTTTATAGAGGCCAGTTTTAATTTTTTAGATGTTTTCATAATAATCTGGAAAAACCGAGAAAAAACGGGGAAATTTACGACATTTATTATTTTCTAATCGTAAATATTACGGTTATTTAAAACATGTATAACCGAACTCCGCTTAGAATCGTTTATCGTTCGCAATGATTAATCGTCCCCCTATACCTTCCCAACCTTCCCATCTACAACAATGGCCCACCTATTTTGTGTGGTATGTATGTCCATATCTTTTTTTATAGTATATGTTTAGATTAAATATTAATGGAAAATAATGGGTCCACAAATTAAATTTGCACCAAGGCCTATTCAATTTCGGCAACGGTAGTACCCCCTCCCCCCCGAATACGTCATGATGTTAATTAAATAGTGCGCAACGCTGATTACATTTGCATCAAATTACTATATTGCTAATAAGTATTATATATTCCAGAGACTACTCTATTTAATTGGCTTTATTGACGTTCGGGCCGAATGCTTCGCGGTTTGTAGTGAATTAGAAAACGCCTGTAACGGAATAAAATAAAAAACAAAAAAATATAAACATATAAAATGATGACGCACACATTCGCGGCTATCGCCGAAATTGCCGATGAACTACGTCATGTTGCAAGTAATATTATGTATATACGACAAAAATGTATAATTTGTGTTGACGACGCACAGTGATGTGAATTTACGTGGCACAAAGTCCCAGTTTTGAATATTGATTTTTAATTTTTAACTTTTTTTAAATTAATTATTCTATAGAATTATGGATGCAGAAAAAAACACATAAATTCAATGTTTATTTTTTTTTTAAACCAACGATTAATAAAAATGAATCTAAAAATATATGTATTTTTTTTGTTATCTATATTGATTCAAGTTATTAAGTTAGTAACAAAAAAAAAAAAAAAAAAAATGAAAAATCCTTTTGCTGAAATAAAGATAAAAATACAGAAATGTCTTTTTCAAAAGATTGCAGATTATTCAAATATATGCTTAAGAACATGAAATTCAATATAAGATTTCAGAGAATGTATAGAAAAAATAAAAAATCAGTATTCAAAACTTGAACTTTTTGTTATGTAATTTTACTATGCAGATCACTGTGTGACAGGGGACTGTATAAATCGGCAAAATAATACAATAAAAAAATATTGAGAAATATTATTTGCATGGAATGATAAAAACCAATGGTTTCTAGCCGTAACGAAACAAACCTAAAATAGTCGAACATACCGGCCCCGCTTCGTTCACCAAATCGAATATAAAATCATGTCGGGCTTTTAATAATAAACAAACCTCGATATGTTGTGCAAAACCACGTCGGGTAAAAGGAAAAAAAGTACTATATGAAAACGTCTATAAGACGTGAAGTTACAAAAAATATTTCAGATACTAGTGATGGATATTATTAATATTTTCTCGATTAATAAGCGTAATAACGTATATTTCCCTGCTTTTTATGCGACCCTAAAAGGTCACAACGACAAGTGTCGCGTATATAGACGTGAACATTAGTTGTGTTTTGGCGATTGACCTGATTATATACATTATCATACTAGGTTTTAGTTAATGGCTATAGATTCACGAAAACGATATGTTTACATGGTTATTAAAAATAAAGTGATAATATACATTAAAATTTTAAATTAATTCTTAGGTTTTAGAATTTATGTATTCTTTTATACTGTATATGGTAGTCATTAATTTCAGCAATAGTATTTTAAATTGTTCATAAAAATAATACCAGATTATGATAATCTCCACATACTTACATGCTTTTTGATACTGGTTTATTATTCTTTTGTTCCGAATTTTAAAAGTGTTTTTTTTTTTTTATTAACTTGTCTTTTAACATTCGCTAAACCAACATTTCGCTTAAATACATTTTTGGACATCTCAACCAAAAGAAAATTATAAAAAAAAAAGCCGTCCTAGGATAATGGGGTACAGCCTTTGTTATAGATAATTTAATGTTTACCCGTAAGCAACGTTTAACCATTGCTAACGAAAAAATGATTATAAGTGGAGTTTGGTTGATAGTGTTATTTTTTCAACAATATATATATATATCATGTTAAAATAATTGCATATGCATATGCACGGCTTATTGGGACTGCCGTCACCTAACAATTTTATTAAAAACAAACAGGGTTGGAACGTATAATACAGTAAAGTATAAAATGTTTTCTTTTTTTTACGGCTGCACTAAATAACAATTATCGATTAGATACTATAATTGTCAATTGATATTGATTAGTGATAATCGCAGAAATTTAATCATCATTTTTTAAATCTGTGGTTACAACCATGGCTATAGATTCTATACCATTAATTAAGTAAATTCTACAGTCTACAGCCCAATTAGAGAGGGTTTTATCAAATTGGTCTTATATACATAACAATTTGCGAAACAGATTATCTCCGGATCATTTAAATAAATTCTTAAGTGTATATTGTTCACTTAAAAACGGAGAAAAACATAACCAATCAAACGAGTATTAAATAACCTCAGATTTATCAAAGAATAAGACTTACTAAGAAGTAAAAAATATTACTGAAGAAGAATTAGCGAATTACCTAAGATATTATAATCGTATTATAATTATATAAACGATATTTGTGATAATTTGTTATATTAAGTACTAAGTTCATCTTTATTTTTTATTACTAACTACATTTATAATTCTAATATAAAAGAAGAAATACGTTTTGGTTTTTTATTTTATTCTAAATTCGACAAATGCACAAGTTGATGTGTTTTGTTATCTTGTTTTATTAATTAATAAGTATATACTTATTCAGATTTAAAATGTGCAGTATTATCACTATTATAATTTCAAAAAAATAAATGTATACTTTATACTCCTTATGTCTTTTAATCGTTAAAAAGTTTGATACGCGTATATTACTAACTCTGGTAATAAACTACAATTATTCGTTTTTTTTTTCTACGTATTTTATGATAGATTTTAACTTAAACTGTATTTAAAAATAAATTATGACATAACGTTCAACTTTTTATTTTACAGCTTAACTATAAATTATGATGAAACCGTCTCAAATTTCTTTATCATTTATATGAACCAACAAAATTGCATTCAAGTCAAACAAGTTTTCGACATTTTTAATAAATTATAAAAAAAATGAAATAATGAATAAAAGCGTTGTCCGGAGTATTAAGATATGTGTATGTACATTACACGTGTGTTATTTCGAAATAAAAATTCATCATCATGTAAATCACAAAGTTAAAAAGCAGTACGCGACTCGTGATACACATATTTTAATACTCCAGGCGATGCATTTATTCATTGATTTCTACTTATAAATTATTTATTTATATATTTATTTACGAGTATTGACAATTTAATAATTTTGTTTTTATTTTATTACTAGCTGTCCCGCGCCCGGCGTTACTCGTGCCAATTTTTAATTTTTTAATTTTGATTATTTTACCCGTATTCATTTTCTGTTTTGGCCGTGTCAAAATTGAATGAAAACAAATAGGCGGAAAGTGGGTAGTCCACCTTCGGCGGACTAAATGTGCTCAATGTAAAATTTGAATAGTGTAAATAATAGTAATAATAATAATTAAAATAGTTTTCTTTTCCGAAACACCAAGGTAACCCTTGAATAAACAAAAATAAATAAATAAGCAATTAGATATTCGTACCAAATATACCTAAAAACCCCTATTTACCCCCTAGGGGTTGAATTTTCAAAAATCCTTTCATAGCGTATGCCTGCGTCATAATAGCTATTTATGTGCCAAATTTCAGCCCGATCCGTTCAGTGGATTGGGTTAGGCGATGATGAATCAATCAGTCAATCAATTAGGACATGTTATTTTATATAACATATAGATTTTATTAATTATAAAGAAATTAAAAATCCCGGACTTTTCGAAAATTTTATCATGAATATGTTAATGTAATTAGATATTTAGTAAAAATGTTAGATTTTTACTATTATTTTTCACCAAATTACAATGAAAAATACAAAATCGATAACAAAAACCGTAATATTCCCATTTATCTGATGTTTTTCTCTGGTTTACCCCCCGCTATCGAGAAAAGTACAAGGGAAAAAACAACCGCCTCAATGCATAAAATAAAAAAAATATCCAATCAGAAATCACCACTAAAGTTGATAATTCGGTCGGATTATTGATACAAATACAAAGGCAAAATTTTGTTCACAAATTGTACGACATAATAATCACCTAAAGAAAGAAAATTCGAAAAATCGACTAAAACCTTTTTTCCCTGAAATCAAAGATATACTAATCGCAGTATAGTCATTATTTCGTGTTTGGACGGAATACTGCTGTGATAAGTGTGGAATGATTATTATTTTATTAGAATTTATACATAAGAGTTTTGAACGTCAAATGGTTCAAATCGTTATTTTTTATTATTTTTTTATTTTAACACGGCCAATGGGTGGGGAGGAGGACCGAGTCTCCACATAGTTTAGCTCATCTATGTATGAGGCAACTCCGGTTTGAAATCTCATCGTGTCCCGTTTATAAATCGCCTTATTTTAACCGTCATCGCGATAGTATCCGCGTCAAATATATACACTGATAATCTATGGGACTATGTACTATATGAAGGTGTCCGCCGTTGTAAGTAGCGTAATAAAATACAATCTATAGAATCTCTTACAACCGCTAGAAACACAAGAAGGCGAATGCTTTTTTAATGCACGAGAGTCGATTTATACGGCGGTCGTGAATTTATGGAACAGTGCGCACGACGAAACGCGACGTTCTGTGCATTTCGCACTCGAGGTACCTATACCTATTCGCCAGTCGTCTAAATATGGTAATGCAATTTAGTAAATGCGGGTAGGTACCTATACTACACGACGTAGCAGAGAAATGTCGGGGTGACAAACGACGGTACGCGACGATATAACCCAGAAGAAATCACACCGCTGGAAACGTCTCCTAAATAATAATACATAAAATATATAGCCGTTACGGGCCAATCCGATCGAACCCGACCGACGACGTGTCCCATGTGAATTTAAAACTTTATAACCAAACGGTGTGGCGGCGGAGAGGGGAGGGAAGGGGAACCGAATGCGGACTATTGATTTTGTAACGGTCTTTTTCCCGAACGTATTCACCGTCCGAGCTCCGAAATATTATGACAAAAAAAAAAAAAAAAAAAAACCACAGCCGGAACCAAAACGTACGTCACATTAAAATTAAATTTATGGCAAGTTTTCAGCACACATGCTAAGTTGCACGACAATAATATACATGACCATAGTGTTTTGTATCAATGAACTTACTTGTAAGAGACTGACGAGGCCGGCAACGTTTTCGATCCGGCGGTAGCGTCGTCTTCGCGGCTGGCCGAGAATTCCGGAGCCCATGGCGACGTGCTGGTAATGTTGGCGCTCCGGCACATGTTGACGACCACGATTTCGTCGCGGGCGCAACATTTGTGCACGGTAATCGCGGCGGCGTCGACGCTTTCGGCCGCTGCGGCCACCGTGTGCTGTAAGCCGGCCGCGCACTCGTGCACTAGCGTCAGCAAGAGGAACGACGACGCTGCTGCGAGTAACATCAAGGGCGCGCCGCCGGGAAGTCGGGGACGCCAACGCGTCATAATGGTCGTCCCGTCATCACGGTGGACGGCGACCGGTGCGCTTACGCAACGGTACAGCGATTTTACAACGGCAACACCGAAATCTGCGATCTCGGGCGGCGACGTCAACGGTCTTCGCGCGTAAACAGTAGTAAAAAGAAAGAAAATCTAATGGAGCGTTCAGAGCGAACCGGACGCGCGCGCATGCATTCGTGTCGCTCCGTGAAGCGGTTGTGTCCGTGAGTGCGCGCACGCAGGCACACGCGGCGGCGCCCGAGCCGGTCTGGTTAATATTATTTTTTTTTTTTTTGCCCAGGTGGGTTTCATCGTTCTGTTGTCTGTTGCCTTCTGTAGAAGTGGCTCATTGGAGTGGCGGCGGCGGCTGTAGTTTTTATTTTTTTTCCTTGTCGAGTTGGAGGGGAACCCGCCGCCGAGTGGTTCGGTTCGGTGCCGGACGCACGCGCACGAACCCGTCGCCGCGTCGCCGTGATGTAGTAGGCATACCTACTGTACATTACGTACCGCGTACTCGTCGCGTATATTTCCGTGTCGCCGGAACTGCGCGCGATGCGATCTACCTACACCGGGTGACTCAACAAGAGAGAGGAGGTGTACGGGGGGGTTTATAATGCCCTCGAAATTTGAGATTTCCCCTACGAATACCACGCATTAATTTCTATTGTAATTAGTATTATCATATTAATTTCTATCAAATAATAATTATTGGTGATTTTCACGATTTCACGATTTTCGCAAGGCTTTTGGATCCAGTCATAATTTTAACGGAATTTTTTTTTTTCGGAAATACTTATTTTGTCAGTAATTACAATACTCAAAAATTATCAGATCGTACATTGAAAGATGCGAATTTTTCGGACCGCGGTACTTTATTTGAAACATTTTTCTAGATCCCCATCAGATGTTTAGATAAACAATTTCCAACAAGTGACGATACATTGGTTCTATTTTGTTGATTTTTGGGTTATTTCGATCACACAGGAAAAAAGACACGACCGACATCTTATCAAATTACCGAGCTCTTTGCCCATTATTATTAGTACTAAATTACTACACCGTTGAGAATCCTTCTTCGATTGTGATGATTTATCGTTGCAAAAAGTATATAAACTAAAATTCAAGCTGTATATCGTATACCTTCCCAAGTATCCACCTTGAAAAATAGCCTGCCCGTAAGCAGTCACATATTTTAGAAATTCATACGGCGCTCTTCCGAAAATTAATCCTGCTTTCGCCACTGATTTTTACGAGAATACCGTATTATTGTAATCAAAGTTCGGATGTTATATAGCTGTGTGAAACATAAAAGGGGGAAAAACCACTAAAGGACTTACAAAAAAAGTATTAAAAACCAGTACCAAACGACCGAAAATTTAACGTTATTTTCGTTTTTAATCCGCGTACCATAGGAGCAAAAAAAAAAAAGCTGATACTGCTGAAAGGTGTGGTTGCTGTTGTAGGCGGAAGTTAGGGAGGTAGGATACATACAAATATTTAATTTATACCTGTAAGCAACAATAAACCATTGCTAACGAAAAACGATTCAGAGCGAAGTTCAATGATACATGTTTTGAAAGGCCGTAATATTTACGATTGTCGACAAAATTTAATTTTAATACGTTTATGAAAAAAAAAAATTAACCAAACTCAAATTGGTTTTTATACCACCAAGAAAAACATATTATGTACCGTATGTTAAATTTTCAAGCATTTCTCTTAAGTCATATAATGTTAATAACAGATATTAATCAATGTCCATTGCAATATTTCCTGAGATAATAAAAATAATCAAATTCAGTGTTTTATATTTCTCAAAAGTGTAAAAATTACATATATGAATTAAATTTTTGTGGTTTGGTAAAAAAACTAAAAAATAATTATTGATTTATTATTTTCGAAAATTTGCAGAACTATTTTACAGAGTTTATTCTTATGAACATTTTTACGTATTAATTATAATTATAATTTTATTAACTTGAATGTATTTTATTGTATAATATATTATACATAAATAATATATTAATATTTTAAACAATTTAAGTACCGATTGGCCGTTTTACTATGGTTTTTTTTTTGTTTCTGTGAGCGAATTTTTTACCAGGAAATTTGCTTCGATCCAAAAATGACAAAAATCGTTTTTGTGTTTTTATTTCAATTTTAATCGAGATGGAAAATTTACAAAATAAAGCTTTTATTATTTTCAATTTTTTTTTTTAGATTCTGAGCGGACGAGGAATGTATTGGTTTTACAATGTTTATTTAATTTTTTTTCAACTGTGGAGAACTTTTCTACCAGCAATTTTGTTCCGATTTTCAATGATAGCAGTTTTTCTAAAAGAAAATCAGATTGGGGAGGACGTTAAGGAGGTCATTTTTGATTTTCTCAGGAGTTTTCCCAATAAATGAGAAAAACCGGGAAAAAACACAGAAAAATGAACGAATGTAGATATTACTCGTAGTGAAAAAATATTACTGCCTTTTTTAAACCTGTAAACAACCTTTCTACCATCAATTTTGTTGTGATTTACAATGATAGCACTATTTCTAAAAGGAAATCTGACTGGGGAGGTATTTGAAGGTCATTTTTCGATTTTCCCAGGGGTTTTTTTAAATAAATGGAAAAAATTTGGAAATACGAGAAATTAGGTACAATATTAAGCAAATATCATTAAAGAAACTATATTACGCATATGTAATTATTTTAATATGATATGATATATATATATATGGTTGAAAAAACAACACTATCAACCAAACTCCGCTCAGAATCATTTTTTCGTTAGCAATGGTTAAACGTTGTTTACAGGTATACATTAAATTATCTATAACAGAGGCTGTACCCGTTCCCATTATTCTAGGACAGCTTTTTTTTCTAATTTTGTTTTAAACATTCGTAAAGACTTGACATTTTGACAGATAATTTATATTAGCTTTTTCTAGACGTGATGAAATTTTCCAAACATTTAAGCCAGCTATTTTCATTTTGCGATTTGTTTAAGTAATGTTTATTTGTTAGGTATATAATTTGGATAAAATTGTTAGACTAAACAGAAATACTGGAACAATTTATAAGAGGTTTGTTATAAATCGTATTTAGAAGTAACACAAAAAAAAAAAAAAAATGAGTGTAATGTGGTGGTAGTCTTTATTAGAGTTTTAAAATTAAAGGTTGACAAAAATCGTGAATTCCGGCCTTTCAAAACATGTATAACCGAACTTCACTCTGAATCGAGTTAACAATGATTTACCATTGGTTACGAGTATAAAATTAAATAACTTTTAAGTATCTCTAAGGTATCTTACCTTTCCGATTTCCTACCTACAACAGTGGCACACCCGTTTTTATATTCTATTTTATATGTTACATGTTAAAATCATTTTATTTAGAATATTAATTAAGGTGTTGCTCGATACACTGTAAGTCAAATAATTTATATCTGTGACGGCGATGATAATCGACGTTATTTGAAATCGATTTTAATTTCGTTCGTTTTTAAATGTTGTTTGTATTACGTTGCTGTGGCTGTGAAATGGTTATAAGTAATAAAAGTATGTTATTATTGAGACTGTGGTAAACACAAAGGATCGGCATGAAAGCTTTAAAAGCGCGCGCGTTACTTTTGTTCGACAAACTGTATAGCCGTCCTACGTTGTATGTTATTCTATAAAATGATGCTCTTTTAATTTTTGTATCCTCGTTTTATTTTCTATTGTTTTCTATAATATCGTCGTATATTATTTATGTTAGGCACTTAGTATATTAGTATAGCGACGATTATAACGACATTTTTGAAAAATATATGTACATTAAGAGGATGTGAGCAATACCCGCATTCGCTGTCTTCGTCATATAAACACATGGAATACCTTATTTCCGTTCAGTAGAGAAATGACGTTGTGCCATTAGTTTTTATATTAGAGTGAATTGACCGAATATTATCAAACTTAAAGTTAAAAACATTGAATGTGTTTATACGTTGGTTTATTTTGATATTTTAAAATATAAGTATTTTTAAACTGTGATATTTCACACACATCCGTATCTGGCTTAGAAATTGAATTATCGAACAAAACCTACGCTCAAATTAGAATATAATGTTCTTACTCTAAAGTTTGCTAACAGGCACATTTAACTCTAATATTAAAACATACAGTACAAAATTGTTTTGATTTTTACCAATTATTAAATTGACCGCAAGGAAAATTACCTCTCTAATCAATGACGTAAACTGGGGGGTTACATGGGGTTGAAATATTTACGACCCTTGAAAATATCATAGAATCACAAGAATATTTGTTTGTGGCCCACTTAAGTACTTTTATGTAAAAAAATGGCTATTTGAGCTTCTAGAAAAGTTGTTACAGGTATAAATTGGAACAATTTTACTAGGAAAAAACGTTTACGCAGACTAGAAGAAGAAAGAAAAAAAAAGAAATAAACATCTTAGTAAAATCAAATATTAGTAAAACTCCCTCACTACGCTAGTAATCTAAAATCCGAACATTTCAAATAGGTACTTATTACCTTATAACCTTTTTACCTTCATACCTTATTTATAGCGTATATTTAATATTTCATATTTCATAATAAATAATTACATATTTTATATATTAGTTGTTAAAATAATTTTGTTGAGATTAAGTATGTATTTAAAATGTCCAATTTAGAATATAATACGATGATGGCTAAAGTTCCCCACGAGTTAGATTGCGGTACAAATTGTTTGCAATAGTTTTATTACGTCTAGAAAAAGTAAATATAAGTTTTCTGTAAACATTTTAAATCTACGAATATTTCAAATAGAATAACATTTAAAAAACAAAATTTAAAACAAAATAATTATTTTCGTAAATTATCCTGTTTTTCTAATTCTCTAATTTTTAAAGTTCTCTAGAAAATAAAAAATTGCCACCCTAATGTACCTCCCCAGTCCGATTTACTTTTAAAAAAATTGTTACATTTAAAAATCGGAGCAAGATTTCTGGTAGAAAAGTGGCGTTCAGATAAAAAAAAATTTGTACAACCATAAGCTTCTTCGTTTCACTCAGAATTTAAAATACAAAACACACATCATTGTATAACCAATAGATCGCTCACTACGGTCCGAATCTAAAAGAAAAAGAAAGTTATTGTTAGAAAATACGGAAAAACACAATTCATTTTTTTTTTTTATTCAATAGTTACTGTGCAGTTACTATGCATGGATAAAACTGTAGTGTGAGATATCTATTATATGCATTATACATAATTATATATGTATAATAATTATATATACAGTTAATAAGCTTAAACCAACTTATTCTTCTTCAAGTACGTAGATACTTAGTACTTAATTTATGTCCATCCACTGATTTAAAAAACCCTACATATTTCTAACAAACAGAACTATCTTGTAGTGATGGCACATTTCTTCACATTGATCTTTGTCTTGTAGGCTACAAAAAAAAGTAAATTTGTAGGTCACCATAACAAAAAGGTTGGGAACCACTGTTGTGCAGTATAATATTTCCTTTCAATTCAATATATAAAACGCCTTCAAATCCTCATATATCCATCTTTTTTTGGGCTTAAAAAGGGTCTTTGCTCTTGCGGTTCTTAGTAATTTGTTTATTTTTCAATGCATAATACTATATGACTTAACCCTAACCATTTAATCCCTTGGTCCTCGTTAAAGCAATAGTTCATCTATTTTCTTTTTGAGTTTTAAGGACTGTAATTTCTTGTGGGATCCTCGCTGACGCTTTTACCCTCTTCTGTCTACGCATTATTTTATTATTATCTCGTATGTAAATTAGATTATACTATTATTTATTCTGTCCATTAAACGCAGTTTTGGACGGCCACTTATTTTTTTCCCATTTAACTTCCCAATCGAGGCTTTTTTTGAAAGGTTGTTTGACCTCCAGACATAGCCTGCCAATTCGAGTTTTTCGTTCATAAATTATCCACTTACATTTGGTTTTTGATAGACTAGTTGGATTTCCCTACTTTTTCCTTCTGAATACTCCAGTATCTAATATTTACTAAATTAAACTATTATACAATATTACTCTATAGGTAGAGTAATAATATTAACTACTAATAGATGTTTACTAGGTACTAAACACGTTTTACATACATAAAATAGTATTATCTACATAGTTGTATTATGTCTGTATATAGGCATCGTATAACAATACGACACTATGGAAATTTTTCTTTTCATAATCACACGTTATAATTTTATAGAATACCTAATATTATAATATTATTGAAAAAATATGCCTGCATAAAAGATAAAAACAAATGACGTACAGGCAGTGTGCGCGTTATGCAAATATTATATTTAAGACCAAATATTAAATTATCTAACTGCCTAAGAAATTAGTTGTCACCTGTTTCCCTACTTCTAACAAAAAAAATTCTCGCATCATTCGAGGATTGCTGTTTATTTAACAGCAATTTATTGTCAATAATTTATTTTTATTTTGCCGGGTATTTTCACATTTTCTTGTATGTACTTACAAGAAAATGAAATAAACATTCTTTAGAAACATTTAAATTGTATTTTTATTAAGTTCATAACTGTTGTTGAGGTCATGAAAACTAGTCGACATTTATAGAGAACCCAAAATTTACCCACGGATTAATATTATCTATGATAATATACAAAGAAAATTCATCAGAAACATTTATCGATATTTTGAGATTTTTTCCCTTGGGCCCAAAATCCAGTGATCAAACAAAATGCTGATGAAGTTTTCGAAAATCAACCCCTAAGGATGGCTGACATAAGATTTTTGGTATTTTGGAATGGGAATTTAATGTTTTTGGTCAACCCATAGCTAGGTTAGGTTGATCTAGGTAACACGGATGAAAAAACCGTGGTGTATAAATTTAGTTTTCATGA
Organism: Cinara cedri; assembly: GCA_902439185.1. Lineage (NCBI taxonomy): Eukaryota > Metazoa > Arthropoda > Insecta > Hemiptera > Aphididae > Cinara > Cinara cedri. The sequence goes on along the minus strand of CABPRJ010000053.1, from coordinate 178,448 downwards.
ACAAAGAAGTACCTTTTTTAAAAAAAATAAATTACCGAGCAAAGGGTTAGGGAACCCTTACCGACGGTCGAAACGCAGGTCATGAAGAAATATATGTTACATTTTTTCCTTTTATAATATGTATGGATGACTAATCAAATAGCTAATTAATGTTGAGCCATAGGTATTTCTAAGAATACTAGTTGCTAATTCATAAAATAGGCAACATTTTTGAAGTTCAAGTCATGAACTAAGCAATTTATTTGACCATTTGGCGAAATAGCGTAAATTTTGATTCTATATGTATTCTACCAAAAATATTGCACCAATAAAAAAACGAATAGAAACTTTTTTTGTTGTATTTTGGATCTAGCAAGAAAGAAAGTCGATTTTTGACTTTTCGTGTAATTTTCTTAATAATTGAACAAAACCGAAAAAAAACGAATGGAAACGGGAATGTTGATGATAATAATGGTTTTATTATTTTCATTTTTGTGATTTTATTATAATAAAATAAATCAATACAAATAAGCATAGACTTTAAAATTTGACAGAAAACTGGTAGATATTGGCTTTTTCTAGACGTTATACAATTTTCAAAATAACTTGATAATATTTCTGAGCTATTTATTGGCATTTTATATTTTCTAGTATTTTTATATACATTTTCTTTGGTAATATACATACATACATACATGAAATTGTTTGATCAACCAGAAATGCATGATAATTTAACACGAGGTTCATTATATTACATTTTACTATTAGAGGTAAAAATAAAAATAAATAAATGAGCTTAATGTAGTAGTTTTTTTTGGGAATCGTTTTAAAATCAAATTTCGACAAAATTCATAAATATTACGGCCGTGGAATTTAAAAACTTCTACAGTCTAACTTCGCTCAGAATCGTTTTTTGTTAGCAATGTTTTATCTTCGCAACTTCATTTAAAAATATAAATTTTAAAATGTACCCTACCTTTCCCATTTCTTTCCTAGTGGTACATCTGTCCCAGTATCAGTTATTTTTTTTCGGTTTTCCACTTTCTAATATTTTATAATAGTATAATATAATATAAGATTATAATATTAATTCACGTATTTTTATTTTCGTTTTAAATGTGTTCACTCTTTTAACATAGTTTACTCTTCACATTTCTTAGTTTACACAAGAATAAAGGTTTAGTCTCTCGCTAAATTACTTCTATTATACAACGAGGACCATAAAATCTAATATAATCTAAATTCCAAAATCCAATTACATTTTATGCATACGTAGGAATGTTTTAATATAAATGTGAAATTGTTCTTGCACTAAGTGTATATTATAATATAATTTACTGAATACCGAAATTATAATAATAAATAATAAGTTCACACTTTGTTGTATTCTTTAATTATTCGGTTGATGTTTTTATTTGAAAATATTACCGAATCTATAACGAAAAACTGAATCACTGCAAGGGTATAAAAAGTTAAAACTATTATTGGTACGATATTGGAAGGATTTTGAAAATAGCATATTATTATAGAGTAAAACATTATAGCAATACATACATCAATACACTGTAGGTAAACCGATATCAGAATATTGTTTAGTTGCAGTAAATAGTAGCAATAGTGTAGCAGTTTGAAGAGTTTTCTTTTTCAAAGTTTTCCCGGTAACAGAGACTAATATCGTACTGTATCCTGCCTGTTTTATACATATATTGATATATATAAATAAAATAACATGTCCTGACTGACTTATTTATCATCATCTAGCCCAAACTACCTGAACGGATCGGGCGTAAACAGATATTATGACGTAGACATCCAGATTTAATCATTATTAAACTTATGTTTTTTTAACTTACCTTTTTTTTACAAGGAGTTATAACGAGGTGTTTTTGGTGTAATATCAGTTATTTTTTTTATAACATAAAGTCGCGATTTTATTTGACTTTGTTAAGCCTGAAGATGAATTTTGATCATTTTTTCTTTTTTCTTTATCAAATATTGTTTTTAGTTATTATTTATTATATATAATAATAATTTAGCATTGATGGCCTCCTATTATTATATCTTACATTTTTATTTGTAACTAATTTTTTTTTTTCAAAAACTATAATGTGAAGTGTAAACATCTTTTTCATTTAACAGAAGGCCCGTCATCGCCGCCGCTGTAACGAAAGTAGAAGAATGGATAAGCGGCAGATTGGAGGGACAATTATATTTTACGTCGTCGTTGCCGTAGAAACGAGAATGATATTTTACGATATTTTCGTCGAATACAAAAAATCAGACTTGAAAGTATTTTAATATTTCTGATTGTAACTTTAAATCCATCTAACCAATCTACTTGCGAGTTCCCTGTTCCCATCTGCACAATATTTCTGATCGATTGTTATCTTATACGACTTTATATGTTTAGCCGTTTGCCCTGTAGAGCAGGCTCATGGATTAAAAAAAAATCATACGGTTTTTCAATGGTACAACTCGTTTTCCTGTTACTATAAGTTAGTGGCTATTTATTTATATTTATAGTCATACGATATTTTTTTTACTTAGTTTCACGCCACTACCGTTACGCTGAATAACTACTATTATTTACACTATTATAGCAAAATATTACCGGGTTAGCTAGTATATATATTTATATATATATATAAATCACAATGTAGTATACAGTATATAGAATTTTATGTGAGAGCAATTTTCTCCTATAAATATACATTATTTATAAATTATAAAAAAAAATCTATATGGGTTTGATATTTTTAAATCCCTTTTTAGAGGAGGGAGATTAGAGGTCAACTTATGAAATTCAAATGGTATTCTATATTAAAAATTCCATAGATAAATGGAGTATTTGATCGAATAAATGTTGATACTGAAATTTTTGATTTCCGTCAACCCATTGACAAGGTAACTATAACCGTCAACTATTCAAATACAGCGCACGGTGCCGTGCCACCACATAAGCGCATAGTGTTCTACTACTCTCCCCCTAACTAAACTAAAAAGTAGAATATCTCGTCAACGAGTAGATGGAAATAAAAAATTTCAATACTAACATTTATTTGAAAAAATAGGTACTCAATCTATCTATGGAATTTTGAATATAGGTTGCTATTTTATATATTTGTTTGATAAAATTGATGGAACATTGAATTATGTACCAGAGTGTACATAATATTATTAAAGAAAATATATCGAGAATCAATTTTTCGTTAGCAATGGTTTATCGTTGCTTACAGATATACATTAAATTTCCCCTTCACTACTTTCCCAACTATTCACCTACAACAGTGGCTGCACCTACGTGCGACGTTACCCTAATTTTTTTATTAGCTTTGTACACTTCTACAGACCATCCAAATAAAACTATAAGAGGATGAAATATTGTATAAAATGAAGTGTATTACCGCATAGGTAGCATTATGATTCTCTGCAGGGGAAGAGAGTTGTGTAGCCCACTTATAATTTTTTAAATACATATTCAATATACATCATACTTGTAGGTGCCATTGCTCACCACCTCCTTAAAATCAATAATTTATTTAGAGGAGATGGATTTTGGAGAGTTCTAGCCCACCCACAAAATATAAAGTACTTTATAATTATATATATATATATATATATGTATAGTTAAAAAAAAAAATAATAAATAAATATTTAAATTTTTTTGTTTGCGTTTGGTGCTCTGCATCGAGTTATTAGTTTATTATTATTACCCCTTTCTTTATTTTATCTATTTAAATATAAATAAATCATCAAATTACTTGGTGTGTGCAAATGTAAAATTTTAGATTTTAATTATTATTTTGTATTATTTTATACTTCAACGCACTTATAATTTATTTATTAATACGAATAAGACCAATAAGCCTTTGTCATATCCGTTGAACATTTTTGCAAAAAAAATTTGAAATTTTTTTGGAAGGGGAGATATAGCCCCTTTAGTTACTCCCTCATTTCTGTACCCATCATGTGCGCTAGTGCCATTGACAATATCATTGATTTTATCGGGAATCTCGTCTTTCAACCCCTAGCTCTCTCCATTTTCATGCTAAAATTTCACCAATTTATTAAAGGTTTTTATATACGCTGTATTACACGATAGATTTTAAATTTTCCAAAAGGTTAACAAGGAATTTTTTTATATAATTTTTGTGTAAGTGTATAATATATATTGTTCGTCGGTCGTTCGTTAATATTGAATCGCTTGCCCCTTCGTCATGACTACGGCGGTTCGGATCACCCCCTCGCCGATCTCACTGCAAGTTGTGTATATATACACACTTTATGTATATATTGTATATACGAATATATATATAAATCCTGCAGGGAAAACGTCGAGGACCCCGGGAATCGCTGACGTAGGTGGCGCGGTTGTGCCGCGCGTGTCGCTGCGTAACTGGGCGCGACCGGGTCGGGCGGAAAACGGAATCTGCGACAGAGCAGTAGTGGCGGTCCGGGGAAGGAAAAAAAAAACAAAGGAGCTATATGAATTCGGCTCGAAAGTAAAAACACACCCGTGTTCTCGTGGAAAGGTCGTCGGGGTGCGCGTGCGTATAAGTACACGACTATACTTGGCGTTTTTGAAACGTAAGAATTCCGTCGTCATCGCCACTGCGCCGCCGCTGCCGCCGCCGCCGCGCCGCACGTAATCTCGTGCAACACCCACTCGACCCTGCACCACAACCCGAGGACTAACGATCGGTATATTATATACAAAACGATTATTCACGGTTTCAACGGGTTATTTTTTTTTTTATTTTTCTTTCGCTTTTAACGTTTCTACAACGACGGTAGACGACTGAAGGCAATTGCGTTTGTATATAAGAGGGATAGGGAGGGTTGGCTATAAGGGATTTCAGTCCACTCACATCCACCCGGCTATCGGCATTTAGTCGTATCAATTATAATAATAAAATAAACTATTATCAGCTTTGGAAAACTTAATATACGTTATATTGATAATAAAATAACTATCATTACAACTACAACTACTATAACTCAAATATACGTATCCGTATACTCCTAATATCTAATATACGTGTGCTACGCAGAACACAAATTATACATTTTCCAAAATTATCTCACGAAAAATGCTATACATAAAAGATTTTAGATATTATATTTTATTTGGTCGCTATTATACTAGCTATCCTATAAAAGTCCGAATCCATGGAATCATTAAACGAGAAACGCTCTCCTAGGATAATGAAGACGGGTACAGCCACTATTGTGGGTGAAAAGTTGGGAAGGTAAGGTACAAAAAGGAATTTAATGTATATCTGTAAGCAACGATAAACCATCGCTAACGAAAAAACGATTCTGAGCAGAGTCAATTGAAAGTAATGATTTGTCAACATTATATATGCCATATTATAGTAAAATAATTAAATATGCTCCATATATTTTCTTTAATAATATTTTTTTAATGTTGTACCGATTTCCCCGGTTTTCCTACATTTTTCCCAGTTTTTCACATTTGCTGATAAAACTCCGGAGAAAATCCAAAAATAACCTCTTTAAGGTACCTCCCCACACCGATTTCCTTTCAGAAAAGTTGCTACATGTATAAATCGGAGCAAGGCTTCTGGTGGAAAAGTTGTTACAAAAAAAAAAAAAAATAAACATCTTTGTCAAAACAAAAGCTTCTTCACTCCACTTAGAATCTATATGCACTTATAAATTTAGTTTTTTATACAAAAAGGCACAGTAGGGATTTCTGTTGGTGTATACTTTTCCAAAAATAATTTTAGTTAATCGCTACTAATTTGGTAAAGAGGTATTTTTTATGTTCGCTGACAATAAAGCCATCGCCTCATGAAATACCCTACCGCGCCGCCACATAATTTTTGATATTTTTGTCAATGAAATAAAATTAATAATATAATCAAAACGAAATAAATCACTAGCTCATGAATGTATTATTCGGAACTATCAATATTCATCCATCAGTGATCAGTATTATTCGGCATGAATAGAAGAGGGAGGCTTTAGGGGCTAAGTCCCTTCAAAAATCTCCCCTTTTTTTTTTATCTACTTATTGAATTTTTTAATAGTTTATGATGCAAAATAAAACATTTGTTTGTAACAAAAAAAAAATTTATCATTAGTGAAAAATGATTGACGATAGTTAAAAAAAATAGTTACGGATTTACGGCAATCAAACAATATGTAAGTGGGATATTCACTATATGTTCGTTTTTGTATTTTTAAGAAAGTATAATTGAGGAGCTGGGTGCAAGAAGGGTTCTAGAAAAATACATTTTGAGATAAACAAAGTTAAAGTTTCAAATGTGACACTCTTTTGGATAGGTACTTACAGGTATACTTATAGGTACTAGGTTATATTATTTGCACTTGAAGTGCATATAATTTATTTTTATTTTTTTTACTGAGTTTTTCTCGTTTCCCTGACAATTGAGAAAATTGTTTTTGAGTATTAAACTTGAGTAAGTATTTGTAAAGAAAACCCAATATTATTGCGAATGTATGAGTATATCTTTATATAGGTACGTTTATTTACTCAACAAATGAAATAAAAAAAATTAATTATTTTCAGAATTCCAAACTCATGTCAACACAGTGAGTTTATTTATTGGTTATATATGACACCCTGGCATCCTCATATATATATTTGTATTCGATTTATAACGACGGTGATATTTTTATCACCTAATCACAATTTCTCTAGTAAACAGTCCTCAAGTGTGTCAAAAATAAACAAATATGATGGTAAACATGGATAAAATATAGGTATTAAATTTGTTCAATGATTATAGCGATTAAATATTATTCCCCTATATTACGCTTTTATGTTTTAACGCATATATGCGCACACATTAAAAGGTCTAAATTAAAACCCTAATATGTATTATACCCATATTATACGTACGATATATTAAATAACTATATCGAGTATAGGAACATTCGTAGATTAATTTTATTATATTAACCTATTATAGATTATTTTTATATAAAAAACATCCAATTTATCTATGGTCAGATTTGTGCAATGGTTCTAAACCTTTTTCAGTTCGGCGCTCCTTCATCGATGGAATTGACAGCAAATGTTCAAAAAGAGGAGACATTTTTATAAATATATATGAACAGTATCTAAAATGTTTAAATAAAAACTATACAAATCTATCGCCCCCCTGAGAGACCAAAATACCACCCCTGGGAGTGGGACCGTCCTCGAGCATAAAAGAAAGACTGTAGAAATACTGCAGTGATACAACTTATATGTAACATTAATCAAAACCATCTTGAAAAGTCGGCTGAACTATATAATATAAAAGACAATATAATGTTTTTAATAGTTTGCCAATTATTTTAGTTTATTACTCATAATAATACTTGTATTATAGTTGTTTTGTCTCGTCGTTAACTTTCACTGGACAAATTTCGAAATGTTAAACTTTATTTTTATTCAAATTCACAACAACGAAAAGGCAATAATATGTTGAGCCATTTGTGGTAATAACTAATAATACATATAAAAAAAAAGCATAATATATTTTACTATAAAAAAAAAGTACGTATGAAATTTCAAATACAAAATAATATGTAGTATATTGTATGTTATTAATGTATATATATATATATAACTATAAAAATGATTATATCGAAACGTTAAGAATGAAAAAATATTGTATAGAATTTTAGTACCAATATCTTAAAATACATAAAATGAAAATATTACATAGGTATTATATAAAACTAATAAAATATATTCTAAAACGATTGTATATACAGCCATTTAGGTACCTTTTGAATACTGATTTTAAATCTTATATTCAATAGAAAATCTCTCTTAAAATCTTTATGGCATTTCGTTCTTCGGGGTATTTATTGGCATTTCTCTTTCATGCCGTCGTCGTTTGTGATGTTAGCGGCTGAATTGAACTGCAAACAATATATACGTAGTATACATAGTGCAGGAGCGTGGTTATTGGAGAAGGATGAGGGTATCATATATATTGGTTTTACAATGACGTTGTTTTTTTGTGTCACTGACTTTTCTACCTATATAATTTATTTAATACTGAAATATCAAAACCAAACGAAATGAACAGTTATGATGTTTGATTATTGATAAAGTAGTGATTAGATATCTAGCCAGTCATTTTTTTACAATCAATTAGTCTTATTCTTAATAACAATAAACATGTCGTTTTCGCGAATCTATAAGCATCAACCAAAATCATACAACTATAACTGATTAACTGATTACGAATATAATCAGGTTAATCACCAAAACACATCATATCTATTGATATAAAACACGTTTCTTAACTTATTCGGATTACCGAACAGCGAACTTTAATATAAAATATATCTAACTCAACTTCTAATTTTATTTATACGAAAATAGGTTTGTATGTAGGTATATATAAAATAATATTGTAATTTTTATCTAATAACCAGTGCTTAATTTGAGAAAAAAATAGTAGAGGTAATCTAGCTACTTTTAAAAAAGTAACATCTCTAGCATTTTAATATCCTTTATGTTACCATGGAGACTTCACCCTCCATACCCCCTTTTATGATCCCCTAAGAGACATTAATAAAAAACTATTAAACACGTACAACAAAACAAAATAATATAATAATTGTTTAGGTATAACTTGTTTTTTTTTAGAACCAATATTCAAATATACAAAACAAATATAAATTTATTTTCATATAAATGAATCATTTTTAAATATTTTCATTTAAAAGATTCTATAAATGAGAAAATTGATCACTGGATTAAACGAAATAATAACATGTTTTTCAATGATAATACTATAAGAGGTCAGTGATTACTGGTTACCTGAATTTATTTTATAGATAGTTATAGAATGGTTATTATTGATGGTTACTTGTCAACTGATGAGATATCAGTACATTTTGTAAATATTAGAACATTTCGTAAGATTAAAAATATATTTAACACAACAATTTAAGTTGAACAATTTTATACAAATAATTAGATAAGTTTAAATAGCAACCCGTTCCATGCGTTACTCTTTAAATTAGAAGTAGGGATAGGCTAGAATATCCAAACAATTAGTTAAAGTACTCAGCCCCCCGTGCCCCCCCCCTTAAATCACTACTAAGAACCTACTCCTAAAATATATCTATGCACTAATAAGTATAATATGTAAATTTGTGTCTATGACTATTGTTTTCAACAAAATAAAATATAGTTCATTCCCTCCCTCCTTTATAGGAAATAGCTAAGTACACCACTTACGTAGTATCTTACTGTGTTCTCCTTATGCTAATAATTCTGTTAATATTAATTTTTTTTTCAAGTGGATTTTGTAGGAGAAAGGCACATATGTAGAGAGACATTAAATTTTAATTTTTCATCCCTTAATTATGAACAAAAAATAACTTATTTTATACGTTTTCAACATTTTCAAAATAGCCATTTTGTAAAAGATATTATTCTAAAACTTTTAGTATAAAATACATAATATTCTGATCAATAGTTTCTTAGTAATAGCCGTTTTAATTTCTAAAAAATTGGTGTGAATCGTTTACAATCACTGTAATTCCTTATCTTCTATTAAATATTAATTGTTTGACACCAATTTTTTAGAAATTATAACTGATATTATTAAAAACTATTGATCAGATATGAATGTAATGTAATGTATAATGTATCTAACATTATTATTATTTTTTAATAATTTACAAAATGACATTTTGAACATTTTTAAGAATGAAGAAATAAAAAATTTTTTTTTCAATGATTACAATAAAATATATAATAAGATAACAATAAAAAAATTAATTATTCTCAACATACGTGTCGCCTTCACACAAAACCCGATTGAAAAAAAAAAAGTAAAAAAAAATGAATATTGAGTTATTAGCATAAGGATTACTGTATAGTGCACTCTGTATAGGAGAACACAGTTGAATACAAAAAGAGCATTCTAAACAATATTATTTTAATTTCATCACATTGATTCCGGATGGGTTGGTTATTATAATACGCATAGTTCATAGTATTATAATCTATATACAGGTGATCAGAATTTCATGTTACCGCAATTTTCTCTTACAAATATACAAAATAGAGAAAAAATGTATAGTACAAAAGTTTTTAAATTTATACACATCTAAAATAATTTGTATATTTTATTTTAACAGTATTTTTTTAATTTTTTTTTTTTGTGGGAGGGGTTAGGGGGATTAAGGGTAAACTTTCAAAATTCTAATGGGAACGTATAGTAGAATTTTCATAAATAGATTGAATATTAGTTGAAATAAATTTCGGTGTTGAAATTTGGTTGAATTTGGAATACTATTCAAACTCCGCGCGCCGTGCTGTGCCACAACACTAGTGCACATATATACATTATGATATTTATTTTGTACATTTAATCCCTAAACTATTAGGATATAACAATGCAATGATTATAATTTTATAATATATATTTGTCATATGTGGTAGCTTTTAAGTCAATACTGACATCAGTAGATAAGTGAATAATAACCACTCAAAATCTAAAAACGGAATATTTTATGTCTTTTCTCAATATATTATACACTACTTTCGAAAGAATAATCTATTTGAATTTTGGTGCTAATTAAAATTTCTATTTCTTATTACCTGAGAGATGGTGAAATCACATATCATTATTTTGGTGCAAGTTACAAGCGCAGTTAAAAAATGTTGATGCAAATCACATGTATAGTATATATTTAGGGTTGTTTATTATAGTTTACAATGTTTTAGCGTATAACTATTGAACTAACGATATCGAGAATATTTCAACTTTACACATTTTTAAAAATATCGACTTGAATTTAAAATAAACACCGATATTTTTAAATTACTTTTAAAATCCAATTATAATACTTAATTACTTATATTATACATGTATATATATACTCGTTATTTTGCAAGTACTATAATATTATAAACATAATATATAAAATTATGTACATTATATACATTATTACGTACAAAGTTGCATGTATATATATATATAGAAACTTAATTTATTTCAAAGTAAAAAAAAAAAATGTGGCGTCTGAAAATTAAAATGAATAATTCATGTATACTCAATTTATTGGCAGTTAAAAAAAAAACAGCTACATTATACATTACAGAATATATTTTTTAAATTAATTTGCTTATATTCGCAGAAACTATAGAAATATCGTCAAAATAAATGTTTTTTATCAAATTTAATCATTTTTTTTCTTTGACTATTCGTATAGTATACGTTATTAGTTGAATTTATTATTCGAATGACATTAGATTTTATAAATAAATAATAATTGTTATAAAATATAATTTGCTCTGTACTCTACGATATATTTACTATATATATTTATTTATATTTACTAATAAAATTTGTTGAATTTATTAATAACTGAACAGTGATTAATTTCCTGTATTCTATCAAATTGTCATCACATTTATTAGTACAGCTTTTGAATTACACCGGAATAACTTATAAACTTGTAAAATTAAAATGTTACTCGTGTTCCGGAACTAGAAACCTCCCATTGTGTCTACAAAGTTGATTATGAAAACGATCGGCTTCAACGGACAAGGCCATTTTCTTTCAGTAGTTGGAAAAGGGGGATGATTATAATAAGGGTTGTGTACGAAACGTACCTAAATAATTTATGCGTTTTTATTTTTTGATTGATTGTTTTTGTAGTTTTATACAATCTAGATTAAAATAATTATTTTTAATAATATTAAAAATATTTTTACGCATAGATGATGTCCTATTGTTTTAGTTAATTTATTGTCTGATTATTTGAAGAAAGAGTACAGCCTGAACAAAAATCGCTCGAATTATTTTTGCATTTCTATGTAGTGTTGTCTTACAATATTAATTAAAGTATACTCAACTGCTGTTTGTGTTGTCGATTTGTCACGTTATATATTATAGCCAATTTAAATTGTAGTCAATTGTATATAAGTTATGAGTCTTGGAATTGTAGTAATTGTTATTAGCTACAATAACAAATTTTTAATTTAAGCGAATGAAATAGAGGATTTTTGCAGTACCATGTATTTTAAAAAAATATATTAATCTTTAACTCTATTGTATAATAACTATGTGGTATAGGGTTTCTTTCTGGAAAACTGTCTTATTAGTGTAATAAAATGCTCTTAAATAACAGAAGGTCAATTTATTGATCAGAAATCTAATATAGACGGCGTTATTTTGGGTGTAACAGAATGTAGTAAATTTTCTGTAATAGTTTTCGAGAAAAATCCATATCAACTAACAACTATAATAATAGTGAACCATGTTAAAACCATCCGTATATATACATTCGCCCAAAACTGTATGACACTGTTTTTTATTATTATTATTATTATTTAGGAATAGGTATAGAGAATTAAAAACACTATATACCTTAAAAAAATTATTTAAAACATTAAAAAGTACGGCACTCGCGTTTCTTTCAAATCTTTGATACATAAAATGATTATTACAAAGAATAAACTGCTAATATTTTATACTATAGACTATTATAATATGTTCAGCGAAAATGGGGTTTGCATTGTTCTGAATTTTTCAAGATCAAACAAGTCGGAAATTTGTGTGCAAACGATAGTTGCTGTGTTGAGCGTAAATGTGCCCGAAGCGGTTTTAGCTGTACAATGTAGCTATGGTAATAGTATTGATTAAGTAAGAAAACGCGCGCATAGTATAAAACAAACACAATGTATAGTTACAAGTTATAATATACAATACTAATTAAGTAAATGTGTTAAAATACATTACTTTGTACTAAAAATAGCAAGTTAAATAATCATACATAATATAGCACGATGCTCGATAAGAAACAAATACGAATTAATATTAAGTTTCAGATGACATATATAATATTATAACACGGATACTCCTATATGCAAATAAAGGTCGTATTATTTAAGGGTAAATTAATACTTACTGGGTGATGTCGTTTAATTAAAATTAAATACTGGACATGCCTGCAAAATAAACTCGAAAGTTAAATCAATTTGTACTATATGGTCAAAAGACCAACAAATAGCTAATAGATTTTAATTTATTACTATATCCGATGCAAAACACTTGTAATTGTAATTAAGAAAAATATTAACTACCTATATAATAATAAAACAAACTAAAATTTGTGTATTATTTCTTGTTGATTTAATACAAGGGGGAGGATTTGGATGTCGTATCCCCCCTAAGACCTTTTTTTTTAAAAAAAAAACTGAGGCACTACATTTATGTACTTATTTAACTATAAATATTATTATATTATATAGAAATAATACATAAAAATCCCGAATCTCCTATGCTAGTTGTACACAAATACTTCGTAATAAACGCAAGTGCATACTACCCTGCCAAAGTGAAAGGCAATAACCGACAATTAAATTCATGAATGAGATTATTGTAGAATATCAATTGTTTATTAGGCCATTTTACATCGATTTTTCTAGGTTAAAATGCAGTAAAACATTATTTAGACCCTCTAAATAAGATTTAAATATGTAGTATCTACCTAACGAATACTAGACAAATAAGCAGTATATGATATATTCTAGAAAAAAACACAGCATATGTTGTGTAGTTTACTGCTTATACGTTTAGTAAATTTATATAGCGGTATACATACTGCGTGTGTATCTAACCTTAGATTATCTGACTAATAGTAAGCAGTATCTACATGTTTATAATTGAATGCCAATATTTTAAATTCTTTTATAATTAATTTTACATTTTATAATTCTATGAAGTAAACATAAGTCAATGAGTTTGTTCCTAACTTTGATTAGTCAGAATTGTTAGTTTTTATATTTAATAATTTATTTATTTATTATTTATTTTATTTTAAGAATCATAAATAGGTATTATTAATATTTAAATAGTATGTAACACACAGACTAAGTTATGATCCATTAATCATATCAGACATCAGTTTATATGTATTTGATGATCATAAATTCATAACTATTTAGGTTCCTAAAAATGAAATCTGATTTTTAAAAAGTGATTTTTTGTTAATTAAATACATACGTGGTTAAACTATGATGTTTATAATTTGTTGTTATGTTTTAAAAGAAAGAAAAAAATATATGTATGGTTGAATTGATTAATACTGCTTTTTTAATTGTAGTTGTAATAATTTTTGACTATCATAAATGCAGTATCTATTTAATCTTGCCAAAAAAAGTATAAACTATAAATATTTGATTTAGAAAAAATAAAATTATCCACTACGATTTCTGAGATAAATAACTACAAATAATGATCAAAACATTATTGAATAATATTGTTAACAAGTAAAACAGTTCAAAAAGAAGAAAAACCCATTTTCCCAACATTTGTATTTTTATAGATACAGCCTTTATTTATGGCTGGGCAGCATAGGTATTACTATTGCAGTATTGCACAAATATACCTATATATTGTATTATGGTAATGGTATAAAAATAAACCCCCGAGTGACCAAGTATTATTTTATCGTAGATCGATGACGCTCATCTGATTATTTTGTATAGATTAATAAAGACTATAACGATGTTAAATACTAATATATGTATCACATACGTACATAAATTTATTGCACTAAAAGGTACTTATGATAAATACAATTTTATATTTTTTTGGCTGGGGGGGGGGTAATAGGTAAAATGTAAAAACATTTCATCTCCCCCTACAAACATTACCAAATTACGCCACTGACCCGCATATGTGAATAGAGCGAGACGAGTAACCGACAGTGAATAATAATAGTCTAATCGATGCTCATTTTAATTTTTTTTTTTAAATTATATGATATGTATCATAATTATTATGATGCGGGTAACGTTTAAAGAAAAAATTAAATACATAATAGGTAGATTTGTATTATTAAAATATTAAATATCGGTTATAATATTCATACCTATACATGCATTTGAACTTTTTCACTCTCATATATTATGTTTCAAATGTTTTAGTGGCAAACATTATAATATAATATTATTATATTGTACCTACATACATAGTTTATAAATGCTTGTTGCTTTCGTATAGGTACGCAGTTCATCAAGTTGCCGTTAGATACGTAGAACAGAAAATAATCAATAAAATGCGTAGCTGCGTACGCCAAATGTAAACGTTTACATTATAGGAGGGTGCCGCATTCAAAGTTTGTACATTTTCGGCGCTCAGTGTGCTCACGAACACGTCCGCCAGTGGACCTTCTACGACCCCGTACGATTTTCGTGAGATTGCGTCTTATTATTACACAACAAAACATATTTTCACAATCACTCATTATATCCAATAATATATAGTTTTTTCATTCATTTCTGTCGTTCCGTATCATGTCCGAGTTAAAAATGAAAAAAAAGCAAACGCCGAAAATAAACATAACTAAATTGATAGATGAAGTCACCAAATATCCTCAGATTTACAACCCGGATCACGACGATTTCAATGACACAAAAATAACGCTGGCAATATTTAATACGTCCATTAGCGAGAAGATGGGCGGAATACGAGGTAATAAATTAATAATATTAATATAATATACATATAAATATATCTAATAAATAATTTTTAAAAATGATATTATATTCAGTGTAATACATTATTATTATAATTTTAAGTAAGTACTTATACCAAATATAGGTTCTATAGATATTTATTTAGCATTTTGTTTTAATTCAAATGTATAATATATGCATCATGAAAAAAAATTTGATTCAATATATTTTGAAAACCTTTACATTGTATTTTTCACACTATTCACAGTAAGTTACGTAACGTAGGTTATAGTACAAGTGTATTAAAAATTATCGTAAGTAAATATTGATAATTTTTCCGTAAGTATTGAGTTCCATTTATGAGAACATAGACTACATAATTTTTGTCTAACTTTCTTCCTATAATACTGACTATTATACTGTATTGTGTTGTTAAATATATTATTACCTATATGTGCTATGTTACCCATCTACGTCCATAAACAGTTTTGTAACAAAAATGTATATAATATTCCTTTAATGTCCCGTAAAGTATCGGTTAGTATTAACCGTGAGTTAACCAACATCACTTTGCTGTATTGAGAAAATTTAACCGCCGACTATCCAGACATTGTATGAGCGGGCTTTATAGTTAAGTACAATATATTAGTGCTAAACTCGCATTTCATAATTGCCAATGAAAAATTAAATACCCGCGGATGTAACTTTGCTATTCTGCACCTCCTTTCTACGCTTATCCTTTACTCACACACTCACTCCCACTTATAATCCATCACCCGCTTATCTCTCACCTGTCACTTCTCTTACTACTTATATCCCTCTCCTTTGCAACTCTTCGCACTCATCAACAACTTACCAACTAAGCCACTCTTTTACGCATTTTGCAAAATTGAACTGTTGTTTCGTAAGACGAAAAAAAAACATTAAACTAATAATAACAGATTAAAATAGACCTTGTATGTATAATATAAATAAATTAGAAAAATTCAAGAGGATTAAAAAAAAAATAATATATAGATATACGCAGTTCATATTATCACGTATAAAAGACATACAGGTTACATAATAATATGTATAATTCGTATAATAAGTGTACCTATTTACCTATTAAATTTGTTTGATGTATATTTTTAGTTAATATGACGTCCACCCATAAATTTATTTACCAAAACATCCCAAACTTCACGGATACCTTAAATGTTCGCACCGACACTTAAAATCTGAAATAGCCACTCCCGTATTGATTTTGAATTTGTTTTAGAGTACATAGCCATCAGGTAGGTTACTTTATTCTTTTTCCATTACCTACCTATTTTTATATTATACTCGATCAATTATCATCTTATTTTTTTTTTTTTTGATAATAGTTCTTTCTAAAAGTTATGATCAAATCATAATATCAGTTCAAGCTGACAAAAGCACTATTATTATTAACAGCGTATAACATTTCGTTTTTTGTCAAATTATATAAGGTCCCGTTTGTGTCATAAACGAACACTTTAGATATTTAAAAAAAAGGTAAATTATTTTTAATCTACTGATATAGCCGGTTACTTTATCGTAAAGAGTTGTTCTTCTAATTGTAGTGTAATTTCATTAAATACCTATTTGATATACATTTATACACGTCATATTATACATGCATATACCTACTCACAAATACAAATATTAATATAGGTGTGGTAAAGGGTGGTAGATAAGTGTAGTAAGTATTATATTTTATGTATTTGTATTTTGTTGTGTATATACTATAACTCAATGGCGTTCGGTCAAGTGATCAATTTAATTTACACATTGTATATAATATCATAATATTAGGGATTAAGTACCTATATACGCTTATTTACTTCCCATACTATTTATATAGGTCCTATATTCTCTGTATATTATTATTGATTATATCGATTTAAGTACATATTACCTATCTATCATTATATATATTATATTATACTGTGAATTCATCGCATTAATTTTTACCGACAATATGAATAATCCAGGTATTATGAATAACACCTATAAACATTAAACATAATGATTTTAGGCAAAATTCAAAAATACGTTTTTTTTTATCTCAGGATCTTTGATATTAACATCGGTTTTATCATTTTCATTTGTTTCATAATTTTCGAAATGTTCCTCGGTAATTTCTTCCATAGTCTTAATTAATTCCTCTTCATTTATAATATTTTGTATTAATTCTTCAGCCTCATTAGGTAAATTTTATGTTGTTAAACCAATATTAATCTTAATAATATATATATATAAATACATACATATATGTATAAAATAACATGTCCTGACTGATTGACTCATTGATTCATTATCGCCTATCCCAATCCACTGGACAGATCTGGTTGAAATTCGACATACAGATAGCGATTATGACGCTGTGATCCACTAAAAAAGGATTTTTCAAAATTTAACCCCTAAGAGTGTAAAATAGAGGTTTTTAGGTATTTTTGATGCGAATATTTAATTGTTTATTTATTTATTTTTGTTTATTCATGGGTTACCTTGGTGGTATGGACGACAATTTCATTGTCACGGACAAGAAAACTATTATCATTAATATTACTATTATTTACACTATAGCAATATCAAAGCATTGGGTCAGCTAGTTTTATATAATAATTTAATTTTGTTGTTTAGTCATCGTGAAAATTGTGTATATTCCTTGTGTTTTTTGGAATTATGTGTTTTACCTAGGTATTATGCATAACGTCGATAACATAATATACAATTTCAAAAGTTAATTTGAAGTCAAACGCACTGTATTTTCTTACATTATGAACTATTTATGTTTTAATTATAAAAATAACTATGTAGGTACCTATATAGAGTATAAATATACACCTAAACCTACAAAGAACTTTTATTATAGATTTTATATTATTATATATTATTGTATATTATAAATTTATAAGTATACATTTTCTTTGTGCAATATTCTATAACGATCTTAATTTAAACGGGGAAAGCAGTATGTATAATAAATCATTCATTTTCGCATATTTAAAACATTATAGTAAAATGTAGGTGATATATTGATATTACTTACATTTTTTTCTACATAAAACTAAAACAAAAGTTTGAGGTTCTGGATGTAATAAGTATTTTCAATAATTTTTAAAAGTTTTCAACGTTTTTTCGGAAAATAATATATAATATTATAGTAGCCGGCACTTTTATTACATATTTTAAAACCCGTTTTAATAATATTATAAGAAATTTATTCCATTTATAGGCATATTTAAAAATTATTTATATGTATTAGATAATCTATATCTAACTATCCTACATAAATCGCACGATAAAAGAAAATATCACGAGTTAACGTTTTATTCTTGGTTTCAAATTTATTGTACTCAGAGTCTACGAATAATTTTTCCTAGTAATATAATTTGAATATTTGATAACTTTATAAATCATTTCGCATTCATTCTGAAGTACTTACTTCCTAAAAACACTACCGTTTCATCGCAGATACTTTATATGTAAGTAGGTACCTATTTAGTATTTATATTTAAAATATATCGCTTTTTGTTCA
Organism: Cinara cedri; assembly: GCA_902439185.1. Lineage (NCBI taxonomy): Eukaryota > Metazoa > Arthropoda > Insecta > Hemiptera > Aphididae > Cinara > Cinara cedri. The sequence goes on along the minus strand of CABPRJ010000053.1, from coordinate 159,447 downwards.
TTTATTAATTTATCATTTTTTTTTTTTTATTTTACAATTCAGTTAATTTTCATCGAACACTGATAATATTCCTTTATAAACGTGGTTAAATTTTCAAAACATTTCTTAACTATATATAGGTATTTTAAAATCACATCATCTTGTGCACACTATTTTTCGATTTACATGTATACAACTTTTTCGGTTTATGTAGTTACAAATTAAAAATTAAAAATTAAATTTGTTCAAAACTTGCTATAACAATCATTGGTTTTGAGTATGTGATAGAATAGTGATTGTTATAGCAGTTATAAATTCAGAAGTTATAGAAAGATATGACTGCTAGTGCAGTTATTTTTATTACGATATTATCGTTTTCGGACCAATTTAATGTTTAATTATGACTTAATAATTGATTGGAGAAATGTTATCAAGCTTTTGGCAATCGCTTTTGTACATTTTTTGTAACTAAAATATTTATTCAGCTATATGAGTGATGCTAGAATTACAGTAAAATCTATAACTGCTATAATAGTGGTGTCCGGCAATGTATTAAAACGAATTTCACTCAAACCGTTTTTTGTTAGCAATGTTTTGTTTAAAAACGGTAAATTATTCCAGATTTACCTACTTCACAAAAAAAATAATAATACACATACAAATTTTGAAACAAATATAAGTAGGTAGGTACCTACCTACAAATCAAATTTTATAAATAATTTTAATTTGCAGGTGATTTACTGCATCGGAAGTGGAACAAAATTTTATATAAATACGCCAGTTTTATTAAGAAGTTGAGTAATGACGATTCATCCGAAAGCACTTTGGAAAAATTTATGGAGTGGCCGTGGACAAGATCTATGCGTGTTTTCAAACCGTATGTTCGCAAGCAATTGTAAGTCATGTATAAAATAATTTGTATAATTTATACCTAAAACTTAATACTTGTAGTATTATACAAGTAGGTAAGTAGTCTATATACATTATACATGTACGAGGTCTGGTTATTAAACAACGAGACTGCTTATGAAAAATGGTTTTATTTTTAAAATTATTCCACAACCAAATGTTCCCCTTCAATATACTCTCCTCCCCTCTTCACACACCGTTTCATTCGTTTCTTCCATTGCTCAAGGCAGTGCTGGAAGTCTGTTTTCATAAGACCATTCAGGAGTTCCGCCGATTTTTGTTTCACCTTTTCCATCGACTCAAACCGGATTCCTTTTAAGGCAGACTTTATCTTCGGAAACAAGTAAAAGTCGCAGGGTGCCAAGTCGGGTGAGTAAGACGCGTGTTCGAGTATTGGAGTGCCTTAAGCGGCCAAATAACGCTTCACAGACAGCGCGTTATGGGCAGGTGCGTTATCCTGGCGCAAGATCCACGACTTGTTTTTCCACAATATCGACCGTTTCTTACGAACTCATTCGCGCAATGTTGCCAAAACTGTCAAATAGTAATGTTGTTCACAGTTTGACCCTCTGGAACCCATTCTGTCATCACGATGCCGTTGATATCGAAGAAAACGGTTTTGAATTTGGATTACGACTGAATTGGATTCCGGTGCACTCTCGACCTTCAGAAAATAATTTATGCCACACAAAAACACGCGCCCGAGATAGGAAATCCTCACTATAGGCTTCTTTTAACAATTTGTAGCACTCAGTTGGAGTTTTTTTTAGTTTAACGAGAAAATTGTACGTTTATCCGTTGCTCATGTTTTTCGTCACACATCGTTTTCGGCAAGAGAAAAAAACATGTTCGTTTCTAAACGCTACAGAAAAAATACCAATTCACCAACAAAAACCCAATTTTGTACTGGCATAATAGACACTTCCAGCTAACTAGCGCTGTATTTGGTTTTCCCCTAATCTCTTTGGGACGCTCTCTGCGCGCACAATCTCGTTGTTTAATAGCCAAACCTCGTACAAAAATGTTAACCATTTTGTCGAATATTAATTAATATGATTCAAATTATATCAATTATTATTTTTACTTATTAATAATAATTCTAGTGATTTTCTGCAGTTTATGCATATTACTACATTTTTTATTCTTATTTCTACCTATATTTAATAAGTAACGAAATCTAATATTTAGAAATTGTTTCTTGCATTTTTTTTTCTTGTTTAATATTGTATAATCAAAGAAAATCATTAACGTGAAAAGTGCTCAATAAAACGACAATATTGTTACAATTTTTAACTATTTGTATACAAACAAAAAAGTAGAATGTTTGTAGGTAGGTATTTTTTTTAACTTTGAAATTCATGTATACCTATTTATAATATATAGTTGACCTATTCAGGTCATTCTTTTAACTTTTATGAGCCAGTGACTATCTACGAAGATTATTTGTATAAGGTATCCCAATATGAACATGAAATTTTTTAGGTACCTTCCCTTCCCAACTCATCCGGTCTAAATGTTTTACTTATAAACAGTTTAGGTACTTATTACTTCCAATATTAGTGCGTATGTGAGTAAATATGTCAACATTTTTAGACAAATATTCTCTTTTTGAATCTGATTTTAAAAATATCATGACAGGTTGTTGTTTATATTATTTATGACGGTATTCGGAATTGAAAAAATATTTTTTAAAGTATTATAAACATGAAAAAAAAAAACAAAATCAAACATCTACGAAATATTTAATCTACTAATAGATAATCGCTGGTTCATGACAAAATAATCATGCAGGTATATTAACCGATATTATGAAATGATTGTTTTTCTAGTAACATTCCTAAATTTGAGCCATCACAACTGCTAGATGTCGAGTTTGGTCACGACAGTTTCGAGCCCCGCCAATTTATGCATATACCAACATTGCCTGATATGTTAATGGCAGCTGGGACAATGGCAGCTGGGTCAATGGCAGCTGGATCAATGGCAGCTGGGCCAATGGCAGCTGGGCCAATGGCGGATGGGTCAGTGTCAGATGAGCCAGTGGCAGCTGGGTCAAGGGCAGCTGGGCCAGTGGCAGCTAGGCCAATGGCTGAACGTCCGCGTGTATTACCTACGTCTGGATCGGGGACAAGACCAGAATTTCTATTGCATAACATGCCGGACATTACAACAGATCGCCCGGAATTTCCACCCCAAGGTGCGGTGCCGGAATCTGGATTGGCTTCCCCCAATTTTGTGTTGGATTTATCCCCAACACATCAGAGAATGCAACTGCCGGCGTACATTGAAAATCTGATCATATCGACATTGAACAACACTCTCCAAATGTCTAATGATCAACTCGATTTGCGGATTTTTCAAAACATTGCCGCACTTATGGGGCTCCGTCACCGAATTAATAGAAACGGCGTGTTCATAGGCATGAACAGAGACACGGACACAGGCACAGACACGGACACGGACCTTTATAGTTCAGACACAGAAGAGGAAATTGAAGCAGGCGACTTCACTGATGAGGCCGGGCCGTCGTCTCGGCCGAAAAAACCATCTGCCAGAGCCCGTCGCGCAAACGTACCCAATAAAAGTACTAAGCGAAATGCCGAAACTGATGATGAAGTTCTACCGGATATACCGAAACCCAAGACACAAAAATTCGAAAGAGGACCGGCGGAATTTACAGCCCAAGAGCACATATTTCTTGCATGGGCTAAGACATTGAGTACATTCACTGCCAAAAGACAAGCGACGATCAAAATGAAAATTAATAAAATCATGTCCGAAGCCGAATTCGAAGATTTGGACGACGAATTTTTCGCGGGTAATTTAACATTTTTTTACTTAGAACAGCTCATGATTACCCGTTTCGCGAAATGGGACAACGTTTGTATTTATTTTACAAAATGGAACCACTGTATCTCCACTTCGAGTAAAAATTATACAATTATGAATGTAATTTCGTGAAATTGATAACCACTTAAACTGTACACAACGGAACTTGTTTCGTCATTTGTATATCCATGTAGCGAAATAATACACTCTACTTTATTTTTAACAGATTTCCTTATTCGCAATTTAATTAATTTAACGATTTATTATTATTAATTTGAAAAATGTATTATTATTATTAAAAAAAAGACAGACATACTTCGCACGATGGGTGGACCACTGTTGTAGGTGAGCAGTTGGATAGGTAGAATATAGAGAGGAATTCAATGTATTTTTGTTTGCAACGATTAATCATTGCTAAAAAAAAACGATTATGAGCAGAATTTGGTTTTACATGTTTCAAAATACTGTAATATTTACGATTTTCGTCAAAATTTAATATAAAAATTCTTATGAAAAAAAAACTTCACTAACTCAACTTCTTCTTGTTGGCCATTTCTATATTTCTGCATATCTCATTAGTCTAACAATTTTATCCACAGAGTATCTACCCGCTACTGAATAAATATTACGTAAAAAACTCGTAATATTTAAATGTCTATAAATAGTTCAGAAATAATTAAAATGTTTTAAAAATTTTACCACGCCTATAAAAGATAAATATATTTCTGTCCAAATTTCAAGTCTCTATAGACATGTTGAACTAAATTACAAAAAAAAAAAACAAAATTGAAAATAATAAAAGCATTATTTTCGTAATTTTTTCCGTTTTTTTCTCAATTATTTTGAAAACTGTTTAGATAATTCAAAAATGACACACTTTAAGTATTATCCCAAGAAAATTTCATTTCTGAAAGGTAATATACTTGATAATCGGAGCAAAATTTCTAATAGAATTTGTGTACATAATATAAAAAAAATACATTTTTCGATTCGCTCATAATATAAAATTAAAAAGTATCAAATAAAATATTAATAGATAAAAATAGGAATTTTATTAAAAAAAAAATAATTATATTATTTTAATAAACTCAGAAAAAACAAGACAGCTCCAACGAAATTAATACCTATTATGATTTAACTAATTTGAGATTTAGTACAAAAAGCTGAATTAAATAAGTAGGTAGTAATAAGTAAGCCATTTTATTAATAATTATTAATTAATAATACAAATTATTTTTTCCTAAATGTAACTAACAAGATTTAAATATTATTACCAATAAAAATAAGAAAACTAACTGTAAATATCAACTTAATCTTTTTAATCTTAATCTAATAATTCTTGTTGCCATAATATATTTTAAAATTCTTTAAATAAATAATAATAATTAACATATTTTTAAAAGTAATTGTAAAATCTTAAAAAATTTAATTGTTTTCGTAGTAATACTACTAATAGTAATATATTCATTAAAAAAAAGAAAGTTTATTGTTTTGCTGTATGGTCATCCAAATGAGGAAACAAGTTCTGTTGTGTATAGTTTATGTATCCATTTCACTAAATGTTATCTCTACTTTTTTGAAATTGTTCAAGAGACATAAATACAATTTTATTACTTAATCCTCCTTTGGTTAAATTATTATTTAAAAAACACATGTCTATGCGTTAGGTGTATATAGTACAGTATTCACATTGATTAGAACAATAATCAGATATCTTCAGAAATAACCTTTTATTACACAGACAATTTTAAACTAGACATGTATTTTTATACTATATTAGCTAACCTGGTAAACGCAAGTATATATCGTTTTAAAAATATAGACAACATTTTTCTTTATCAAAAAATGTAAAAACATACATTTTGAAAAAAAAAAAAAGTTGGAGATAGTCTGTAATTGCACCTGACCCTTTAATTAGGCTAAGTAGAGAAATCATAGTTCCATTTTGTGAAAAAAAAAGCAGCTCTAAAATGTTACATTAATATTATTTTTATCATTCTTATTTCTGGGGGTTAATAACTTTTGATTTTCAAATGGTAAATTACATTACAAATTACATAAATAGTTGGAATAAATGTTAAAATACATTTTAGTGTTGCAATTTTTCATTTATGTCTTTTATAAACTTAATAGTCATAAAAAATATAACTAATTGTTGTTGATTTAATTTTTTTCAAGCCAATTCACCAGTACACCGGTCTATTTACACTTCTCCTCGTTGAACAAATTAATTCGTTCTCCAGCAAGTGGTTTAGTGTACTTATCTATGTACAATTTCAGACATCAAGTACATCACCCAAATATGTTTAAAACTCATTATTGAAGAACAGAGAAGTACACAATACTACATTATTAGTAATATTATGATGGTTTTTTAATACAATAAGACCATTTATTATCATTTTTAGGAAAAATGGCATTATTTTACTGGTCATCAGTAATTATTAATTAATATGTTTTTATTAGGTAGGTAATAGGTAGGACTATTAAGTAGGTATATATATATTTTAATGTTAAATTATAGTTATGTAAGGTTAGTCATTATACTTGAGTTCTGATTTATGTACTAAAAATAATTTCCATATACCTAATATTGTAATGACATTTTTTTTTTATCTATTTCGCCATTATTTGAACACAATTAAAATAAATAGAACATTTATACTTTTTTTTTTTAAATATCTATTAAATAACTTATTATACAATTATATAATTATTCGTATTATTATTATTATTATTATAAAACTTATTATTAAAAATATTATTCAATAACTATTATTTAATAGTAATTTAAAAATCTATTTAAATTATATTAGTTAACTCAAGAAATTTTAGAATTGTATAAATTCAAAATAAATATGTTGAGTTTTTCAAAAATTAAGAAAGGTATTAATACCATAATATTGAGTATTATCTATTATATTTAAATTATAATTATATAGAAATTAAGATTAGGTTTTTGCTTAACCTTACTATTAAAAACTATATCCAAAATTTATTGTCTTAGACTAGGTAACAAAAGAGCACACTTTTGTTATATAGTTAAAATATCATAAAATCTCTAAATTAAACAATTAACAATGCTATATTAATTGGTTCTGTAGAAAAATTATGTTTTACATTGAAATTTATTGTTAATTTATTACACATAAGTGCATTAGATAAACTTAACCTTTTCATCAATTGAGTCTAGAAAAATTTAGTTATAAATTTAAATTAATTGATAAATATTACACATAATTATTAAATATTAAGTTAACTTAAGCTTTTTTGTAGGTAATTATTTATTTAATAGTAAATTAATAACCCTTTAAAATTATATCAATTAACTTAGGAAATTTTAAAATTTTATAAATTCAAAACAAATATTGTTTTTCAAAAATTAAAATAGTTGTTAATACCATAATATTGAGTATTATATATTATATTTATATTGTAATATTATACAAGTTAAGGTTAAATCTTTGCTTAACCTTACTACTAAAAACTATATCCAAAATTTACTGTCTTAGTCTAGGTAACAATGGCACACTTTTGTAATACTATGACAGTAAACCAAATAATTTAGTTGTAGTTAAAATATCAATTAATCTCTAAATTAAACAATGAATAATGCTATATTAATTAGTTCTGTAGAAAAATGAATTGTTAATTTATTACATATAAGGACATTAGATAACTTAACCTTTTTAATAGTCAAATATTATTATATGAATTAAAATAATTATCATTAAATAGTATTTATTTACAGTTATCATAAGACTTGGTATATCCTGGTATAAATAAAAAAGGTCAGTTAATCTGATATTTTTAATAATTTGGTATGGGAAAAAATGTAAAAAATTAACTCAAATGTACTACTAACATTTACATTATGAACTCAAAAAACAAAACCACAAGTTTACTACACTTATTTAAAGACATTTATTGAATTTCAACAATATTTAAACATGAGAATAAAAAAAATAGTTTAACATATATAATTAATTTTCTACTATAAAAAATGTCATCGTTTGAGAACATTAATAAACGTATCACGTGGAATTTCAATATCGCCCACCATTTTCATTTTTTTCTTGGCATCTGACTGTTGTTTGAGAAGTTTCAATTTTCGTGTAAAATCACCAGCACGCTTTCCACACTATAAAATAAATCATTAGTATTCTAATTAAGTATTTAAAGAACAAACATTTTGAAAATAAATTATATATTATATATTATTTTTCTTTTTAAGTCAATGAATTATAGTTCAGGTTTTTTTCTTCTTTAATTTGAGAACAAATGGAATTTCTGACCAAATATGTCATAATTTTATGTTAAGCCTTACTTAAAAGCAGAGTTATCTACTAGGCTATGAAGTTAATATTTTTGCTTATGATTTATGTATAGTTTGCTAATTGTTTATTAATTGTTTATTACAACTGGTTAAAGAAAATTTTAAGATTGTATCTAATTCAATGATGTACTTACATTATAAAAAAAAGGTTAATAGGCACTTACTAGTTTTGATGTAACATCTTTCCGATATGGTCTCAAAGTTTCTCTAGCTATTATTTTTCCATTCACTGAAGCTTGAATTGCAATCTAAATAATTCAAACATTTGCTTTTTAATTAACCTTAGAACCTAAAACTTGTAACACCATAGTTGGCAATATGAACTAGGACAACACAAATTATGGAAATAGCAAATAGCAATGACAAAATAAAAACGGTACAGTAAAGAATATAAAAATTAAATTAAAAAAATTATAAAAAACTAAGAAGATTACTGTTTTGGGAGCACAACACTAACAAAAGGGTATTATCAACTTTGAAATTTATTTACATTATTGGTTTATTTATAACTAGGCTTAGGGACTTGTAGCTCTAAAAAATACCTAAATATGCACCAAAAAATGACCAAATATGCTCTAAAATATGCACCTAAAAATAACCGTATATCTATGTATTAAGATATGGCCCCCAAAAAATAGGTATAATAAATATTTATTTTATTAGAATTTATATTATATAAGAATATTATTACTTGAATTTAAAATGATATAATAAATTGAGTTTTTAAAAAATAATTGGTCCTTCCAATCCTAAAGTAAAATTTAAATAATGTTTAAATATTTAAATGTTTTAATTTTTATTATTTTATTAATTTCTTTACCTTGAAAATTACACTGCACAATAAGATATTTCCTGATGTTTTCAAACGTGAATCTATTCTAAAATGTCCTTTAAATTCTTTACTACTGCTTTGCCTTTTGTACATTTTCATTTACAAGTCAACAATTTTATTTTTCGCATCTTCGACCGTTTTTAATGAATCGGATAATTTTATTCCTTTCCTTCCAAAAATGTTATAGATTTGGGTAAAAATCCGAAATTCGATTTAATAAATGCCAAGTTACACTGTAGGTTATTCTTTTCCAAATACTTTTTGGCTGTCTTAATTGAAGCGGCGTCATCGCTGTCGAATGTTTTTATAACTGTCTGAATGTTCTCCAAATGTTCGCAATAGTACATGGTAGCATTTATCCAAGTTCCCCATCTTGTTAGTATGGGTTCAGGCGGTAAAGGAATCTCGTTTTTGAAATTTATTTTGATTACCAACTTATTGCGTATAAAAATCTACACTAGTGAAAAGCACGCGACAGGCGAAACAACGACAGATAATAATCGACTAAACTGAAATAATAACTATTATCGACTATCAGTCGATATCAAGCGGGCGATACGGTTTTATAGGATTATTTAAGATTATATCTACACAAAAATTATAATGAGATATGAATGGTAAATTTTCGGAATAAAAGAAGATAACCAATTCATAATATTATATTACGGCTCCACATGGAGCCTCACTAATTACTTTCTTCACATTAGCCAATAAAATAATAATATTATGTTCTAAAGGAACCTTTTCGTCACTGGTTCTGTGCGATACAAAAATGTGCCTCTCCGACGGTCCCCCGGTTTATCTCGTGCCACAGTCAATGTGTTAACTATCTATAGTTTTCAATTTGAAATTTAAAAAAAATTTCCAAAATATGCAAAATAAGCATAAAAATATTAAAATAAGCACTTTCCTGCAAAATCTATCAAATATGCAAAAATATGCACATTCAAATTTTAGATCTGATATTGTGGCACCGAGAAATAAATTTATTTCGCACTCTGCTATATTTAACAATAATTAAACAAAGTATGCAAATTCTACAAGTCCCTAAGCCTATTTATAACTATTAATTATATTTTGTATATTTATGTTTATAAATAACTTAAAAAATCATTTTTATATACCTAAGACTGTAAAATCAAATTACATGTTAACAAATGCAGTAGTTTTAAAAATTAAAAAAGGGGTTAGAAAAATGAACGAAGGGTCACAGGATTAAAGTAAATTTAAACAGTATCAGTTATCATAATATTACCTGAAACATTTGTCTTGGAATTATATCTGATAATTTTAACACCATTTTACGACCAAAATTTACTGCTTTACTTGCATGGACAATTGTTCCAAGTTCTTCAACAATGTTCCCATTTAATAAAATATTTAACTGAATAAAATATTAATAAGGATAATGAACATTATGAATATTATTTTGTTATTAGATATACCTTAACTAAATTTGATAGCTCAAATCCATGATCTTCATAGCTGAAACTACCAAAACCTGAAGTAATTGATTTAAGAGTATCATGAAAATCAACAACAATTTCATTTAGTGGTAAAAAACACTGAATCATTATTCTTGTATTATCAATATTTGTTGATGATTTCTGTATTCCTCTTTTTTCCATGCACAAAGACATAATATTTCCTAAATACTCATCTATAGATAAACATTTTTAATTGATAATCATTAAATAAGCATTTAATAACTAGATACTATCTATACTAATCTATTGTACTGTTATTATTATAAATTTGAAATTGGAAATTTTATTCCGTAAAATAAATTATTATTTTTATTTTATAATATATTTACCAGGGGTTATAATAGTTCCAAGTATAAATGGTTCATAAAGAGCTAACGTAAATGTTGGATCTGGGAAATCTATAGGATTGGAAAAATAAAATTCATTTCTACCATATTTTTCAATTAATTTTTTTGATGTCACTTTGGCTAAAAAATTTTAAATATAAAGTTAAGTAGATAAAAAAAAAAAAAAAAAACAAAAACAAACCTTTGTATGTTACACTTGGGGCTGTCATAACAGCTTCAGCATTATACTCCTGTTCTAATCTCTGATTGAATACATCTAAATGCAATAAGCCAAGAAAACCTAACCTCCAACCAAGACCTAAAGCTGGACTAAAAAGTAATTGAACAATTTAAATGACAGTAAAAAATATATCATATTTAATTCAAAATTATATTTCTATAAATACAAACACTGAATATTTTACCTAGATTCAGATGTAACACTGACAGCAGAATCATTTAGTGTTAGTCGTTCTAAAGCACTTTTGATTTCCATATGTGAAGATTGGTCAATAGGGAATAATCCAGCAAATACCATTGGTTGAACTGGTTTAAATCCAGGAAATGGTTCCACTGGATTATCTTTCAAATAAATTGTATCTCCAATATGAGCTTCTTTAGCAGATCTTATGTTACAAGTGAGAAATCCTACTTGACCTCCGACTCTATTAAATCAACATCTTAAATTCACAAAAATATTTTATATAAATCAAAATGGTACTTACAATATACCTGTATTGAATTCTGTAGGCCGTAGTATTCCAACATTCCTAACAGTGTAAGTCATTTTGGAGTATATAGTAGAAATTATATCGCCTTCTTTTATAGAACCATCTTTAACATAAATTAGTATAACAGCTCCACGATATTTATCAAACCAACTATCAAATATCAAAGCTTTGAATGGTGCTTGACGATTAGTTTCAGGAGGTGGTAACTGTGCAACAATTGCTTCTAATAATTTATCAATGCCAATTCCATTTTTAGCTGAAACCTATAAAAATAATAACTTTTGAAAACTAATACAACTATTTATGATTGAAATATATTTTACCCGTAAGACTGATTCTGGATTGATTTCAAATAAACTTTGCAATTGACTTTCAACTTTTTGAGGGTTAGCATTTTTTAAATCTATTTTATTTAGTACTGGTATAATAACAAGATTATTACAAAATGCTAAGTAAAAATTTGCTACTGTTTGTGCTTGAACGCCCTGGTTACAATCCACTAAAAGTATAACACCTTGACATGCTGATAATGATCTAGAAACCTCATTGGAG
>CABPRJ010000053.1:0-147438 GCA_902439185.1 Cinara cedri | reverse complement strand
AATTTAACAGGTATATCTCATTGTTTGTATTACTTTTGTAAAACAACGAAGCCGTTTGAGCTTTTACAGTTATTCCTCTTTCTTTTTCAACTTGTAACCTGCAATAAAAAAAAAAAATATATTTTACATTTTACTATCTAATATGTATAGTTATAATTTGAAATTTTATTGTATTTAGTAATTTAGAAATTTCATAAATAATATAGAATTACACAATAATACCAGCTGTCCCACCAACTTTACCCATAAAATAAAAAATTTTGTTTCAATATCTACCAAATAAGTATTAAAAGTGTTTTTTCAAAATTTTTTTGTAGTAGGTATTTAAATAATGCAGTTAGACTAATTATTGACAGAGCTTCAGAATATTTGCTGATTATCAAATTATTAAGTTACAGAATCGGAATTGGGCTTAAATCCCGGTTTTCAAAAAAAAAAAAAACAAGTTGATAAATTCAACAGTTTTGAAGATTATCTGTGACCAACAAAATACCATTTCACGTATACCTATATGTATATATACGTGTAAAGAATAAGGAGTCGATTATTATGGATTCAAATTAATTATACCTATCCAGGACTTGCGCTTTACCATCTTCAATGCAAACAGTCTTAGTGAATTCTAATAGTCGATCTGCCAATGTACTTTTACCGTGGTCAACATGAGCTATAATGCTGAAATTGCGAATATTCTCACTCGGGACATTTTGATATTTAAGAGATCCTTCGATTCGACCATCCTCGTTTGAACTGTTTGAAGTACACCGATTACTCGTATATATAAATGAATTGATATTGTGTTTTTTCGAAATGTTTAATTTGTACGATTTAAGTATTCTAAATAATATTAGTCGCATTTTCTATGAAAAACTGTATCACCGAGTTGAAATTCTCCTATTCTTAGTAATTTTCCAAGTAAAGTATCATAATTAAAGCGAACAGTATTTTATAACATCACATATTTCCTACTTGGTACTTTACTAAATAGTGATAGATTAAATAAAATTTCATATCAATAAGGTAACCAGATCTCATTATCACTGAACATTTACTAATTTGTCCATAGATTATCAATGCCTTTTTATGCCGTATTCAATTTGTTCGATGATAATAATAATTAACCAATGCAACTAAATAATACACTGAATACTTATTTTACTCCAAATTTAAAATGTTACAACTTATAAACACTACTTCTCTCATATAAAATTGATTTTCAAATTTTGAATTGATAAGAATTGCCAACAACTATTCACAACTCCGAAATTCTTAAATCATAATATAATTGTATATTATGATTCAAAATGAAATACCTACTTTACATTGCGAGGCCCGGTCTTAGATTATTTTGCTATAACCACGGTTAAAGATTATCCTATTTAGAGCCGCTTTTAGAATCACGAATAGATACCTTGCATCTATATCCGTAGTTCGAACTATTAACACTAGAGAAAGGACGCCGATCTATGCCCTCCGGTTTTCGCCAACTATTCGATTGATACGCCACTAGATTTCTTGATTCTTTCGCTCGCGACTTTCCAGCAAAGTGAATGGAAATCTACTAACAACACGTTTTGATACCAAATCAGGGGCACGTAATAGTCATTATTGTAAGTGTCAATCTTGTATTACCAAGACCAATCGTACATATATATTATTATTATTCAAGTCACATTTTTTCGTCAGATTTCTAATATTTTAAAAATTTGGCAAATAATTCACTTTCTTGATGTTTTCGTTTGAAAAATGTGAACTACTCTTCTATGACACGTTTCTTGGGCCCATAATAGTTTGTTATTGCTTCAAAAAATTCCTCAAGAATAAACGATTGACTACATTTCTGGTAGATTAAACGATTCGATCAATTCCAATGACACTTAAAAGAACTACGACTCTTAAACCCTCTAGTTTGGTTTCTAGACCAAACATAAATTAAATTGTTGTTTTTGTTTATAGAATAAAAAAAAAAAAACATGCATATAATAAATGTCCAGCGAATATTAACGTACTTATTTACATACTAACTATAGAAATGTAGGAACTGTAGGGATATTATTATTACGTGTTTATATTTCAAATTCCGATCGTAGCGAGGGAGCTAATGGTTTTACTAAGATATTTATTTTTTCTTATTTTTTTCTTTCTTCTAGTCTGTAGTCACGTTTTTTCTTATTAAACTTGCTCCGAATTTTACGTGTAGCAACTTTTACTGAAATTAAATTTTTCTAGATTGTACTTTAGAGAAGTCATTCATTTGATTTTTGACGCTATTTTTCAAATAAAAGCACTTAAGTGGAAAAAAAAGGAGCAAACGTAAAATTTCACGATTTCATTATTTTATAAAAACACGGACAACGTTTTCTACCAGAAAAAATAATTTAATTGAAAAATCACAAAAAAACCTTTTTTGTTGCCTTTTTGATTTACTTTCTTACGGTATTGTCGCCAAAACTTTCGAACCATTTTTGAGCTTTTAAGGAATTTTAATTTTTAGGAGTTTTTGCTGTAATTCGGTTATAAATATATTTAGAGATTTGAAACTTAGTAATAATACTTATATTGGACCTAGATGTGATAAAATGTCCAAAATCATCGGACGACTTTTTATCCTTTTTTTAATAAGCGTTTTGAAATCGAATTTAAACCAAAATCACAAAAAAATGTACGGCACTTCAAATCATGTATTATCGAATTGTACTCAGAAATGTCAAGCAATGGATTAACGTTCCTGACAGATATAAATGAAATAACTTTGTGTATTCTACCTTTCCAACTTCTCACTTACAGCAGTGGCCGCTCCCATTCCCAATATCCACTCTTTTTTTTAAGTTATAACTGGCATTTTAGTGTCACGTAGTATAACAATTTCGAATTAATGTATACTTATTGAGTATCCAGAGTACCTACCTACATAAGTAAACATATACTGTATATATTATAATGAGATAGGTTAGTAAGTACTTAGATACGTAAACTAAAGTGCCCAATTTATAGAAGTTGCTTAAATTATTCTATTAAATGCCATATTTCTTTAATATTTAGAATATTATACAGATGATTTTTTAAGCATACTCAAAATTTTCAAAAAAATTATTAAATCAATAATTTATACACAATATAATCATAGAAATAGAACAAGCATGCTTAAAAATGACTGTACTTATATTAAATTATAATAGTATATCATAACTTTAGACTTATGTGATCGTGAGTAAATCATGGAAATTTAAATGTAAATTAATATGGGAAAATTGTGCTAATAGTCTTACAAGTATATTATTTTAAACGATGTTCAGGTACAAATATTAATATTATATTAATTTTAGTGTTATTATTATTATAGTATTGTCATACTATATTTATTAGGTAGTTCATATTTTACTAATGTGATTTAGAATTTAGAAATCCGATTATTGCAGTCAATTTACAATCAAATATCAATTATAATTATTTGTTATCAATACCAACCACACAGTGATAATAAAAATGATCAGTACGCAGTGATAATAATTTTTATTATCTATGTTGATACGTCACCTACTATCATAGTATTTGGTATTATTACAAAATAGATATTGTGTAGTGTTGAAAGTGCTCTGGTTCTAGTCTAGTTTAGCTGTATTTCTTTTGTCTGGTGTCATTCGTGTTGTTCATGCGATAGTGTTTAAGTTTTTAAATTTCGTTGATGTATTGTTTATTTTAGTTTTAGTTGTTATATCGTTTCTTAAAAAAAAAATATAGTATTCGAGACATGAGTTATCCACAGGTATAATACGTGATAACGAAAAATCGTTTTTATTTTTTCAGATTTATATACTAATTTATCGTGCAATGAAATAAAATAATAAATTTGAATGGTTTCAGAAAATGGAAGGATTCAGTAAATCGTACACACCTTTGTCACAGTTTAGCACTATAAAAGAATTTTCTTTAAAAGTTCTCAAGTTAGTAAAATAATTTTTATCACACGATTTACATCTTTATAATATTTTTAATTATTATTAATTCTATTATGTGTAAGAACTAAATATATTTAACATTTTCAACTTTGTTTATAATATCATTTTGATACTTTTTGGTTATCGCGACTATTGATGATTTTCCGGGATGTTGATTCGGTTATCACTACTACCAATAATAGTTAAAATATAATATAATATTGATTTAAATATAAAAATAATATAATATTAAATATAGTTAATAAAATTATTAATTTACACAAAGTGGGAAATATTGCGATATATTGGTTAGTATTACTACAAAAGGATTATCTGTTTAAAGAGCTTGACGCCACATAAGCTCTACCAAATAGCTATTGAGATGCTGGCGAGATGTTTCCCTATGTGTTTTATTTCACCATTTAGCTGATCTCCTCAACCATTCAATATGCCAAGTGTGACCACCTGTTGTTGATCTACAAAATTGTATGTGTGATTAACTTTTAGGGGGATTGAAACCAGCCTGTTTTAATTCATCCGTTTTATAACCATGCCAACAATCAGAATAGATGGTTGTTGTACCTACCTTAATATTATTTTTTGATTACATCTAATAGTGTAAATGCAGTCCTATCTTTAATCTTAATTAAAAAACATTATTTTATCTTTCTACATAGGCCTCCTTAAATCTATTGCTTCGGTAAAATTCATCCAGCATTGTTTTATGTGTTGTAAAAAGACTTGTCAATTTCAACAATTTTTTCATTCTATTTTGTGAGCTTAACACATATTTATTTTTATATTTAAATCAAAATTATATTATAGTTTAACTATTGTTGGTAGTCATAATAATCAAAAAGTACCATTATTTTAATGAACCATACAACAATAGCCTTAAATGGTTAAGTAATTATGATATTATATACCTAGTTCAAAATTTGGTATTTTTATTTACTACACTGAAATTAAAACAACACTGTGCAAATCTATGGTATAAAACATTGAATGTGCATATATTTATTTGTTAATAAAGTACTTCAGTGGTAGAAAAAAAAGGCAGATAGAGGTAAAGAGTGAAATTGTGGAAGATTTAAGAAAATATGGATGGTTTTTGTGTATAAAAACATAAACATAAATGTCACACCACATGATGTGATAGATAGACTAATATGGAGAATCAAAATTTAATATGCTGACCCTGTATAGAAAAGAAAGAAAATATCAATAGAAAAAAAAATTGTATTATTATAATATATTAACCATTTGGTTGGTTTATTTAAATAACTAATATAAAATCCTTCTGTACAAATTGCTATAACTGGTATCATACTTTAAATAAATAAAAATAATTTTTGTGTAGTTTGTCTGTATAATGCATTGTGTATAGGTAGTTATACAACATGAACTTATTAAATATGATTTGTTTTGCTTTTAAATTTGTTGTACTGCCAATCCTATAAGCAATAAATTATCAATACTAATAATTATATAAATTATATAGGTACTACAAATAGTAGTAATAACTAATAACCAAATTTTTAAGAGTTTAGTGTGCTAAAATATTTTTAAAAAGTGTATGATGTTTCATAAAAAAAAATCATAAAATATCTACAGGAAAAATACAAATAAATATGAAAAATTTAAAAATAAAATAAACCAGTAATAAAGGTCTCTCAATTATATCTGTAGTCTCAGTAAAGACATATAATTACAAACAAATCTGGTCTCAACTTACAATTAATATCTAATAGATAAATTAATTATTATTATTTTTTTTTTTTACGTTTGTTTAATTAGAGCAGCTGATGTAAAACATCAAATTATGAAATTCAATAGCAATTTAAATATTGACTTTTCAAAATGGTCTCATGCAAGAATGGAAAGAGATTTTAATAAATTAGTTTCAAGTTTTACAGAAGAAGAAATGCCTAAGTAAGTTAATTTCGAAAAATAATTGTATTATCTATGATTTTATGTATATATTTATTATATATTGTGTATGTATAAAATGTTTATAGATTTGGAGCAGGAAGTGAATTTGGTCGTGAAGCTAGACAAGAAGCCAAAAAAAGACGGTATGGAGGTAATAAAAAAGTATCTGAATCCAGTCCTTGGTTATTGAAAGTCGGAGGAAAGAAGTAGGTTTTTTTAAAACCAATAATGAATTACAAATTTTTGCTATAGTATGAGAACATTGCTATATTATTAATGTTTATTTTAGATTTCGAGGAGTACGTGAAGGAGGAATAACTGATAATTCTTCATATTATTTGTTTACCCATGGAGAAGATAATGTTATAAATGCTTTCAAATTAGAGGAATGGTATAATTTTCAACCAGTACAACGTTATAAAACATTAACTGTAGAGGAAGCTGAAGAAGAATTTGGAAGGTTTTAATTTGTCAATAAAAAGTTTTATATAAAATATAAAAATAAATTCTTTATATTTTATAGACGTAATAAAGTTATGAATCATTTTACCGTAATGTTACAAAAAAGATTAAAAACTGATGATGATGAAGTGTTTGAAGAAGATGAAAAAATAAAGGGAACAAAAAATAAGAAAAGCAAAGGTTTGAGAAATAATTTAGTTTTATTTTCTTGATAATATTTTTGTCTGGTTTATATTATTAGAACTTAAAATTTCTGAATTGGAAGAGTGGGTTGAATCTGATGGAGATAATTCTGATGAAGATGATGAAACGGATCAAGAAAAAATTGACAAAAAAAAGAAACAAAAAGGTAAACAATATATTTTTGTAGATACTATAAAATTTCAAATAAAAAATAAAATGAAGAAATACATTTTGCCACTATCATACAAAAAGTAAAGTTCAATAAATTATATTGTTGTATATAATGTTATTTGTTATAAGGTACATATTCCCAATTGTTCAGAAGAGCAAAAAACCGATTTGACATCTTTTTTATACTTCAAATTGTTTTAATTAAGTTTTAAAGATAAAATAGAATTATATTTTTTCATAGTTAAATCAGTAAATAAATCAGTTAATACATACATCAATATAAAAAATATAATTAAACACTTACTTTACTTATACTCATTTACTAAGTCTTTACCTTTACCTAGAGTGCCTTGATAGAGAGTGTGGCCATAGAGAAAGTTGCTCTGATTGGATGAACAATTTGACTGCCATTAGTTGGCCATTTTTAGTTTTAATAATTTATTTTAACTTGTGTTACTATATATCATACATATTTTAGGTTCTGAGTGGAGCTAGAAGCTTATAGTTTTATTAAAATGTTTATTATTATTTTTTTAATCTGTGCATAACTTTTCTATCAGAAGACTTGCTCCGATTTTGAAGTGTAGCATCTTTTCCCCGAATTTATCTCTCTATTTTAGTAAAAAGAGAATAAAAAGAAAGCCACCTAAAATAAGAACAATTTCAGAAAAAGAAACTAACCTACAACTAACTGAATTACATAATTATATTAGAAATTACAAAGGTTTATTTTACTAAACAAATATTTATATACAGATGTCTCGCAGTAAATCATTTTTTTCTAAATAATATTTTTTATTTTTTATTTATATATTTATTGATTATAAATACTAGTGTTTATATAATTAATGATATTACATTAATATAATATAGTATATTCAAATTAAGAAGACAACCTACCAGTTTATATTTTATTAAATTAAGAATGTTCAATTATAATTTATAAATATTTCATGATTTCAAATATGATAAAATTATTGAAAATGTGTAAATACTAAATATTATATACATATACATACATATACATACATTATATTTTATAATTGGTGTCAACTTGATAAAAATGTTTTAAAAATTAAAATGCTAATGTACCTACCTATATTATATTTCTAAGATTCTAACTCTATAAAAAAAACTATTAATTATTCATTTTCATAAAAAAAAAATAAAATAACAATTATAATAATTCAAATTTAAGGCATTTTAATACATTCAGCATTTAACTGTATGAAAAATGTCAATCAAGTTAGTATTTGTATAGTGGTCCAGAGTTATGACACATTATCAGTACACCTTGTTTAAACACCTTGTTTGGGACTTCATTTAGAAAATTAGTATTATTTAAATAACCAGCCTTGGAGATGACATGCTTAAAACTGTTAGTGTTCCCCTATATCGAGACAAATGACAGCCCTATTATTGATGAGAGTATATAAATTTTAATTGTTTAATGTAAATAATTTTTATGTTTATGTTTCAGAAAAAAGTAAAAAGAAAGCTATGCCCAAAAAAAAGTCTAAAAGGTCAGATGAATCTGCCTCTGAGGATAGTGATGATGGTGATGCCGAAGGTAAAGAATTAGATTATATATCTGATTCTTCAGAAAAGTAATTATTCTTGTATAATTATAATAAACCTTAAAATAATTATTACTAAATCTACTATAGTGTGTCAGATGATGAGGCCAAAGTCACAAAAGAAATGCAAGGAGTTTCTGAAGAAAAGGCTTTAAAAAGCCTCTTGACATCTGACGAAGATGAAGATGAAGAAGAGGAAAAGAAGCTTGAAGATAAGAAAGAAGACAATAAAAGTTCAGATTTAGAAGAAGATGATAAGTCTAAAAAAGATGAAAAAGTCAAACAAACTGTACCAATTAAAAAAAAAAAGAAAACCTTAGAAAAAAAAGTAAAAAAAGATTCAGGTAAATATTTTCATTATTGAAAATTAGTATTCAATTATTTTATATGTTTTTCTTTTTAGAATCTGAATCTGAAAGCTCCGTAGATAGCTCAGATATTGATTGTGAACCCATTAGAAAAAAATCTATAGGTTTAGATTTATTGAAAAGCAATAGTAATGATTCAGTTGGTTTTTCAATCGATCCATCTAATCAGAGGTTATATACATTTACATTTTAAATAAATTTATCTGTGGTTGATATTAATATTATTTTGTATTTATATTTTAGCTTGGAACCAGCCCATAAAAAAGCAAGAATGGAATTTTTACCAGTTTCAATTTCTGATACTCATGGTATAAATGAAGAATCTGTACGTCGTTATTTGTCAAGAAAACCAATTACAACTACTCAACTTGTTACTAAATTTAAAAATCGGTCTAATTTAAGTTCAGAACAGTTAGTTAGTATAATTGCATTGTTATTAAAAAAAATTAATCCTGAAAAAAAAATGATAAAAAACAAAATGTATCTGTCTTTAAAACATGGGTAAATATTTTTAAATAATTGTAGGCAAATAACATATTTTTTCAATAAATGCACATTAAGTTTTTTTTTATAATAATTTGAATCCTAATTTTTTAAAAAGAATTGAACTCCTTATGAACACATTAAACCAAAAATTAGCTATCCAAGTTTGAGTAAAATATTTTTCATGTTTTTTTAGAGATGTATTCAAAAAATATAAACGTTGAATTGAGCCTATAGACCCAAATATAGCTTATAGAGTTGTTGAGTTTTGATGTTTATTGAGTTTTGTTTTCTTCAATTAGGGTTTCCAAACATGAAATATGTAAAAAATGTATTGGAGTTTAATCGTTTATTATATCATAAACATTAAACACATGGATAATATTTATTAATATATATATTTAAGAGAAAAATTAGGTTTACACAATGCTCTTCAATTGTGTATGTTCTACTGATTGTCCTTCACAAAAGTATTATATACACTTGATAGTCATTATAAAAAATAATATATTCTTTGCTAATTATCCATATTTCTGCATACTATGCTTAAAACTGAGGGTTCTCAGCATCCACAAAAATGGAATCCTTATTTTATTGTATTAATCATTTCATATTATAAGTTGTTTTCAAAATTATATTGGCTTTATAGTCAAAAATAAAAAAATTGTTTTTTGAAACTACTACAATAGAATATAGTAGGTAGCCGGTAGGTATAAAAAAATAAATGTATTCCTAGTTAGGTATTTACCTAAAATTAAACAATTTGTAATTTATTCAGAACTTTTATTTGTTATAAAGTCTATGGAAGTAAAGAATACTTAAATCTAAATCCACAAACTGGTATCATCTGATTAAGTCTACCTCGACTACCTATATTCGATTTGTAGAAATGAATTTAGAAAATATATTAAACACAAATTTGTTTTCTACAGCAAATAAATTACCAACACTTCAAAGATGGCTAAAGCCATCCAAATTATACATAGTTAAAAAGATTAGAACTTGTACTATAACCTACAATAGCGAACTTAGAAGTAAAAATAGATAATTATCATACATAGCTTTTTATAGTCATACGATCAACGATTATTACATATAGTATAGTTACACAATTAAAACACAAATAAATAAAAGCAAGAGCATATATTTTGAAATTTAAATATCTGACTTTCAATTTCCATATCCATATTAAATAAAAAATTAATTTTGAAAAATAAAAAAAAAACAATATGTGTGGAAATTATAAAACTTATTTGTAGACATTCACTCTATTAATGAAAAATAGATTTCTTCACGATAATGCATTCTTTATCAGTAATTGTTTCAATTTAAGTACAAAAAAGATATTATATTTGTTATCAGTAAGTTACATAAGCCCAGTTTCTCGGTAAAATTCTAAAATTAGACAACTTTTGTTTTCTTAATTTCGACGAGCTGTCACAGGGCCGGGGTTAGGATCACATTCCCTCCACTCGGAAAATTTGATTGTATCGAGTCGGTACAATTACGATTTAAATAATGGTCGTCGAATTGTTTTTCGTGAAACAAAAAATACAAAAACGTTGATGTGAATAATTTATTGTATTTACTATTTTTGTATTCATCCATATAAGGGACTGACATATGAAATTAGGAATAACTATTTTTGTGAATAGCAATACAAATAAATTTATTTATAGGTTATGTCTTGTGTGTACTTAAAAGACTACTTATAATTTTCTAATTATGAATTTCTAACGAAAGGTCGGTATGTAAAGTATGTGATAACTGATAACTAAGGCAGAGGGAGAGGACTTCAGCATTTGCATATTTGTTTTGTACAATCAAAAAATGTCAGAGTAAGAAACAAATATTTCGATTATATTACATATATTTCGAGTATTTTTTGGTTTTGGGGCATAGTTCTTTCATTTTATACTTTTAGATGTACATTTTAAATAATTTATTATTTTATCAATTATTGTTTTACTGTTACTCAATTTTATTCAATATTTTTCCCGCCGGCGTTTTTATTTCATTTAAATATTAATTAACATTATAGTTTGAAAAAGTATTTTAATAACAATTTGTTTTAAATTATTATTATATAATCTTGTTTTCATATTAGCTATTAATACATAACAATATTTTCACAAAAATGTTTCATTAAATTCATGTTGGTAAAATAAATATTTAAGGCAGCATTTTATTATTTTGACATCCCCCTCCACGAATAATTCTTCGCGCCGGAGCTGAACAATCATTCTGGACACCACCAAACAGTTCATGAAACTATTTCTCTTTATGCTAACGAAAATCAGTCGGGGACTCCTATAAGATATAGTCAATATATTAGGTACCTAAACGTTGAACTCGGGATACTTGATCGCCCGACCAAAGTTTTTGGTGGTGGGTGGATTGTGCTAGTGGTGAGAAATAATCATAGTATGAATAGTACCTATTTGTAGAAAAAAGAACTATAAAAAATAGTACTATGAAATATTATTATGTAATATAATTTATATATTATGTGTTTTATAATATAATAATCGAGCTTGTTTGTCCGAGTATTTTTAAACTACTTCGGTGCCACTGGCCCTCTGCTTATACTTATCTTTCAAAGATTGGTTTGTAATAAAGTTACATCCTTTTCAGAATAAATGATGTCTCCAATTAAGGCTCGGTTGACCATAACCCATAAGGTCGTCGTGATTGACACATACTTTGACGAGAAACAGAGCACCATAATACTATTGGGAAGCTATTTGAGAAAGAATAGACTAAAATTATATGATGTAATGATGTAGGGTGGATACGTTGAGAAGAGGATTAAAATAGATAGTATTGAAAATACAGATATACGAGATATAATATATCTCGTATATATTAAGTATGTAACCGGGAAAGAGGTAGACCAAAAAAAAAAGTGAATACAGGGTATTATGTAAGGGGTGAACGGAGTATATGTGAAATAGACGAAGAAATGGATTGTGATAAAACATAGAGAGTAAAAACAAGAATATGTAGGTATGTGGTAGGTATAGCTGACGAAGAGGCAATGTAGAAGAAATTACCATATGGCCAAATTTTAAAGCAGCTATAAGTTTGTAAGTTTATGGTTGTGTGGACGTACAGTATTGAGGGTAGTTGCAACCTAAAATTTAGTTTTTAGGCAATTACTTCAGAGAAAATTTTGATGAGTGAATGTGTTATGACATCCGCATAACATATGATGACATGTTACATGGACATTATACTATATAGGTAGTTGGGTAAGTACGTAGATGTTCATATGTCAATATCATTAACTAGAATGTTAATAATACAGCTTATTAAAAACTAAAATTAATTTTGTTTTTAACATGGATATGAAAATTGAATATAAGTTATTTAAATTTCAAAATGTATACTCTTGCTTTTATTTATTTGCGTTTTAATTATGTAACTATACTATATGTAATAATTGTTGATCATGCGACTTTGAAAAGGTATGCAAGATAATAAACTATTTTTTACCTCTAAGTTCGCTATTGTAGGTAATAGTATAAGTTCTAAGGGTTTTAACTATGTATAATTATACATATTATACAATTTATCTGCTTTTATCCGTCTTTGAGGTGCTGGTAATTTATTTGCCGTGGAAAACTAATTTGTGTTTAGATATTTTTTAAATTAATTTTTATAAATCGAATATAATATTTTAGAGAATATTTGTGCAGATATATTGACATTTAAAATAATTTTTTTATGAATTAAAAATTCAAGGACCTTTATATCCTCAAAATATTGAGTCAAAGAAATATTTAACAAATTGTATCATTATCCAATGTGACAACCAAAGTTGGGATACTGATCATATTTCAAAAATTGAAAACCAGGTTCTAAAGTTTGCATTCAGTTTGTCAAAAAAAATGGTCATCGTGCAATAGCACTTACAATATTTTTATCGCCAAATATGGAGAATGGCTAGAACTCAGTTTACTTTTCATTCCGTTGTTATTAAATCTGATCAGAAAAGTCACTCATTAATAACTGAAGTACACTAGAGATGATTTTTTGTCACCAAATCTAAATTGTATAAATCTGGAATCACAGATGCTGCACAGTTGTTAAATCAATTGCCAGTTCAATCAATTTATATTGTTTAAAACATAATATGTTTTATAAAAATGTGTTTTAATGTGTTATATATATATATATAGTTAAATATTATCCTTATATATAAATATGTATAATTAAATATTAAAAACGTACACACATTTCATTTTTGATGTGTTATTAGTTGCTGCCAATTTCATTACTGTAGTAAGTAGATTATTACTTATTAGATGTGTAATATGAAAATAAAATTTAAAATTTAGATATTTATTTAAGTTGTTAATTTTAAAATTGATATCAAATTTGAGTTTAGCGTTCTCAAAATTACATAAATCGATATGTGACATAAAAAATTATAAACGAAAAACAACTCCTTACGACCCCATAACTTCCTTTTAATTATTCCTTACTCAAATTGTAAGGAGTTAATTTAAAAATGTATACCATTTTTGAAATGAGTGATCGTTACAAAAAATTAACCTCTAAACTCTTAAATGGAGGTTAATTAAAAAAAAAATTTAAAATTTGAATTTATTGATTTTAAAAACTTAATATGACCTATCACGTCGTTCCCTAACGTGAATTGTAAACGGTATTAATTTCGACGCGTTAAACATTCTTTCTTGATCATTTGGCTGTAGCAGCCGGCGTAAAATTGTAAATACCCAACGTACAATATTATTATGTATTATTATTATCGTATGTATGATAATATAATATAATATTATAATATACGATATATGATAATATAATATTATGGAAACGAAATGTGGATCCCGACGGAAACATTTACAACATTGGGAGCCGATACTAGCTGAATAGTTGTAAAAAGAGAAACATTTGTACCGAGAAAAAAAGAAAGAAGAGACGTTCGAAATTTTACCATAGTAGCGCTTCCGACGCGAAGGACTGCAAGTGAGGTACCTACATTCTGCCGGCGAACTAACCTAACCTTACCGCAGAGACGGACGGGGTCGTGTGGACAGAATCCCGAGAGAGGAAATAAATGGTCCGAACGTTCGCGACGACGCAGTTACCGTGACAACGGGTCGACGTCGCGGTGGCGGTAAGCTCGGTGGCCGGCGCGGGCGCGCGGTAGATGATGGTAACATTGGTAACCACCGCCAACGACCGGCGACCGGACGGCGACGCGGAAGACTCCGCACAACGCGCGCCATCGTCAGTAGCACACATGCTCGGCTCGCGGTCGGTCGTTCGTGTCCTTGTACGTTGTCTCGTTCCGCGGCGTTCGAGTATCACACCGGTCGCGTGTGCGCATTTTCGTACAACTGACGCACACACACGCGGAGCGGGCGCGCGCGCACACAAACGGAACGTAGGTACTCTACGCACACACCCCGTCCGCGACTAACAACACGACCCTCACCGTCGTGGCGATATACCTAACATTTTTACAATATCCGTTTGTTTGTTTTTTTTTCTTTCCATTTTGAACGTGCGCACGTTTTACGGTACGGGTTTCGCCGGCGAGTACATAAACTGTGTGTATACCACGTTACCCGATCGAGTACGAAAGTTCGTTAATATAATATCGCCACTATTATCATTATTATTATTATTCATTGGTATTATGCGAGCAAAGTAAACGGTCGCGTTATTATTATTATCACCGAATCGTGAACCGATTGGCGCGCGCGACCATGTCGACCGCCGCTGCCTGCAGTGAAGGAGCCGGCAGTAGCCGGCAAACGACGACCAAGACGGCGGTCGCGATGACCGTCGCCGGCAGGTGTTCCGGAGACGAACAAGGTGCGTATGTTATAACGGCGACTATTTTCGTTTGTTATTGTTTGTTTAGGAAATAGTACCCGCGTATTAAGACGGCGGCCGAATCGCACGCGTGTCCGCGATCCTCCGCCGTCGGCGTTCGCAATACCCGGCGCAGCATGTTTCGTGTCGCCGAGACGTGTGTATATAAACGTCTACGATATTGTGCACGGACGTGTAGTGTCGATAAGGGCGTGATTATGTAATATCGTAGCGGGCATCTACGGCCGGGGGTGTCGACGCCGCGGTTGCAACTTTATCGGGGGTCGCCGAAACGTGACGGCTTATTTTGGGCCCGGCGAACGTAAACGGCGAAATGCCCGGTGCGTACGATTCGTCGGCGTGTGTGTCGTTCACGCGCATCCGCGGACAATCCGGCCGTCGGGTTTTCCCGTCTTGCGATTCTCTCCACCAACCCGCCGTTTTCACGAACGCGCACGGGATTTGATCCCGCGCACCGACCTGCGGTACGGGTTGCTCGACACGGCCAATCGACATAAGTATCGCAATACTACGCGACACGATATTGTGCGGGGTCGGATATAACATTGTAATTTATTCAACGGCATCAGGCCGGGGTTTAATGCGACGGGCGGGCGGTGAGAAACGCAAACAACAGATTATCAATGCAGGCATATCAAAAACATAATAAAACGGTACGAGATGTTATATTTAATTGTACGTGCGCACCCACGTTTTACAATTGCCGTGTTGGTACGTTTCCCAACAGCCGGGAACGTACTAGAAACCCCTATTTGATTTTTTTCTGGACTTCCAGTCAGGTAGGTTTCTTGACTGAAATTTGTGAATTCCTAATATAGGTTCGAATCTATTAGGAATTTGCATTTATAAATATTCTATATTCTATATTATGCTGCAGATTATCGGCGAGATCGCCCAATTCGTGATATTACCTACGTTATATTTATTCGTTTTGTGTTGTTTTTTTTTCTTTCTAACAGTACGATGTATTTGTCTGTATTGTCACACTCGAGGCGAGAACAATATTAGTATTATTAAAGGTGGAAAAAAAACACTCGGTATTTTTAAAAATAAAGTTTAGTATTATGTATCGTTATAATAATTACTGAAACAAATTCAATTTGTATTACTGTTTAGGTTTTAGTGACGTAAGTTGTATGAATGATAATGGGTCATGATAATAATATATCATGACAGATTTTTTTTTCAACTATTTGAGAGTATACGCAGTATACCAGTGATTCTTCAACAAAATATTGAGAGTATAAGGAGTATATACTCTACGACCTATGGGAACCACACTGCATATATCTTATCACTTCATTTTTCCCAACCTATCGCGTTCTGTTCTAGCACTACCCTTAGTAGGGGGGTTTGACTTTTACAACCGATTTGTAATAATAATATCGTATATTTTATGGCAGCTGGCTGCTAATATTTTCGTATGTATACATTAGGTACCATGTAGAGCAACTATACTCACCGTCATAGGCTCCAGGTTTTTAAAATGCCATAGGGGGCTCACTATTTTAGATAGGTACTCATATTACAGTTTTACCCAACTTTTGTTTTTTAGTACTTATAGCCCCGGTTCGTCAATTGCTTGGGGGGCTGCAGCTCCCTTGCCTCTCACCCTACATGCCACTCCTGACTACCCATACGCTGGATATAAAATTGAACATATGAATTGGATTATGTACGATGAAAGCGATGACGAAAGATTGTATTAGATATTATAACCAGAAGTCCAATGAAGCATCTATCGTTATTTTGACATTTTTTACCAGGCCCAAAAGCCACATATTATGTTTCAATCCGACTTGGTCGACTTTCATGGGGGGAGAGGGGAGATGGCCGACTAAGGTATTATATTTCATAATATATTGTTATAATTTTCATAAATTTATTATGACAGTATAGCTGTTGGGTAACGTCATCCCTTATCACGAGGAAATACTGTCGTTTAAAACGCGATATTTTTATACTGAATAATATAATGTAGAGTTACACAATCGAGGTTTCCTTTTACGATTTTGACAAGAGGTAGTTCCCCTCTACCTAGTTAACGCCCATAAGGGGTGGGTGGTGGTGAGATTCATTGTGTGTGCCCAAGCCCGGATTAAGACATTTAGAGGGCCCAGGGCCAAATTTTTCAATGAGACTCTCGTTGATAAACTAATAATACTCAATTTTTTAAAAATGGTTACAAATAAATATAAATTTAAAAAGTATAGAGATCATAGATCTCGATTTATGAGAGTCACAATTATTGGCTTTTGCACCCGGGCCGGGTTAAAATACATTTCTGAACATTGAGAATGTCTGATTTTCATTTTAATGGGTACCATATCGAAATCGATTTATTTTCTATATTATACAATTTTGAAACATATATTATCATAAAAATTAAGTTTTCGTTTATTTATATTTTCGTGCACAATTATGCTTTTAAAAAGTAAAAGGAATTCTGGATCACGGTTCTATATTCATATAGGCTGAAAACCATATTAAGAGGGGTCCAGGGACGGCCATGGCCTCAAAGTCACAGGTTTCCTGGGCCTCAGTTTTTACCATAGAATGTTCTTTATGTATGTATTTAACTATTAACTTTGTACTTTGATATTTTAATATTTTTTCGTTGCTTGATGATGACTGATTCGTATATTATCTAGTAAAAACTGCTAGTACCTTGTTAAAAATAACATATATTTATTTATTTAAATAACACTTGTGACTTTTGAATTGAGATCCATATGGTATCTATACTATTTATTATTTTTCTTTTGTTAAAATATATTGATTAGTAAACATTTTAAACAAATTATATTATTAATCTTTCAACGAGAGCCTCATTGAAAAGTTTGGCCCCGGGTCCTGGGGCCTCTAAATGCTTTAATTTGGGTTCGCATAGGCCAAACCTAGTCTTCTATTTCTCAGTTTTTTTTCTACTGCTCGTGGCTATCCTTTAAGATTTTTCGATGTCAAAGATGTTTATATCATATGTAACAATATAGAAATTGTTGAAAATATTTTGCTTTCTATAATATTACAATATATATAACATATACACTATTAAATGGTATAATATACAGTGATTCTTTTTATCACGGACCAGCCATTATCTCGAAGGATTTTAAGTGAATTTGATTTCTGTTAGATTGAGACAGTACTCTGGAAGTCTGAGCATTACTTAAAACCCTCCTCTTAACTGATGTACAATTGTTAAAAAACTGTTTTTTTTTCCTCTTGTATTTACCAGTAGTAATAAGTAGGTAGGCGTTTGTAATTGAGAACCTTGGATGCAGGACGTATTTCTGGGTAGTGGGTACCCTATGATTATAACGTCGGGCGCAGTCTACCCGCAAGATTATTGAAAAATCTTCACTATATTGTTACATAAACGTAATTGGTAGGTAAACTAACTGTTTTTCTTAGCCATACGTGTTTTTATCGACCCTTATATTTGCGAGTTGAAATAAAAAAATGGGTAAACCTATACGCAGTACCTATAGGTGTAAATTAATGCAATAAAAATCTCTCGAAATCGGTTTTCTATTATAGGTACCTTGTACCTACTTTATATTACCACGATAATGTAATAAACATACCTATATGATTATAATACATTATAATTGCAGTTACTTTTGCCAGTTGAGTTTTAAATCCTATAATATTGTCGCCTACTAATTGTATTAGGTATGCAACATTATCAAATAATTGAAATACGTGAAGTTATATTTTAGATTCTGAGTGGAGCGAGAAATTTATTGGTTATAATGGTGTTTATTTTTTTTCTGCGAACAACTTTTCTACCAGAAATTTTGCTCTGATTTTCAAGTGTAGCACTTTTTTTGAAATTTTCTTGGAGTGGTATTTTGTAGAGGTCATTCTTTGATTTTCTCAGCAGTTTTCATAATAAAAGAAAAAACTTAGGAAATACGAGAAAATGTACGAAATCGTAAATACGTATTTTCAAATCGTATATTTTACAACCTTTCAAAAAAAGGATAATCGAACTCCACTCAAAACCATTTTCCGTTAGCAATGATTAATCGTTGCGTACGAATGTACATTAAATTTTTCTTAATTTCTCCTCTAGCTTTCCAATTTCTTATCTATAACAGTGGACTATCCACCGTTCGAAGTATGTCCGTTTGTTCTTATCGCCTTACTCTCCACGAAAAAAAATATAGATTTTACAATTTAGTGTAATACAATAACATTTTGTTACTGCATGATCTCACCGTTTTCTTTGACTATTATATTATTGAAACGGATTAATAATTTAATTTCACATCACTCCGGAAATAAAATATTTTTTTTTTTTACAAAAAATTCCACCTAAATATGCACCTAATAATGTGAATAATTAATGTGTTCGCGATGTTTTTTTTTTTAGTACACGTGAATTATTGTGAAAGATCTAACACTGTTATATGATATTATATCTAACACTTTGATTTGCACTATATTGTTTACTGAGTTCTATAAGTTCTATCTCTGTAATATATAATGCTAAGATAATTTGATTAGGTAGGTACCTATATTTACTGAAAACAAATGATGCGAATTCAGGCTTCATTAACAATGCTCTAATACTATTAATAATGCCGGTATTCATAATACGCGTATTGGAAGATGAGGTCAGAAAAATTCCTCCTACTGACTATACCTATACTTAACTATAGGATGAATATGTATGAATATGTTTACTCCACATTGATGCAAATCAACGACTATAATATATTCTATTGGACGGGGCGTGCTATTTGTGTAGGAATCAGAATTGATAAATAAAAGCGTTAAAGGATCAGGGTTCGTGGTTAGAAAGATCTCAAAGAAGGCCCGAAACGAGACGAGAAGATACGTTGTAAAAAGTGTATGCGGAATTATTCGGTGGAGATTCGAATTGGAGGGTAAAATCAATGGGTATAGAATGATGGAGGATTGAGTGTGAGATGGAGTGGTGCTTATTAGAAACCTAGAAACCAGCCAGCTGATGTAGGGAAGAGAAGAACGAATATTCCATTACCTAGGTATATTGATATTGAAGTATACATATTATATTACTAGATTTCGAGTTAATTGGATACAATATTTGTTTATGTATTATAATGTTTATATATTTCTACATATGCCTTTACTTAGGCACAGCGTCACAATAAATTGATCATTATTATAAATCCTTAACCCTTATGTATAATTTTTTAAACAGAAGTATTAATGAAAAAAAAATGTACTTTTGAATAACTGATCAAACTGTTATTAAATATTGTTAAAATATCTTTGATCCATCAGATATTAGTGTTCATATGATAATCTAATAATATTTAACAACTGTATTTCCGTGGCCAATTCCACGTCATGAAGTTCGATAACGTTTTAATTTTTACCCACAAATGCCTCATAATATTATTGTTATAAACAATTATATCTAAAGCTAGACTAGTACCAAATATTGTGCTCGATGGTTTGTTAAAAATTATTAAATATATAAACGTTGTAAAAAAAAATTATACCAGTATATCGTAACCGTACTACTAAAAATGCCGTCTTTAATCGTATTTTATCTGACTTGTCAGACCATAATAATATCTAGTGAGATCGTATGTCATTATATAGGGTTCGGTAGACCCAAGCTGAATCGACACTTGGTACTTACCGCGGTATATATGTATGGATTGTGATCGAACAAGAATTGTATAATATGATATTGACGAAGGTTTTAGTTTTTGTTATCGAATGTATTAAACGATTTCAAAACCATCATCCATACTTACCTGCATTATCATTTAGTTGAATTTGAATCTCAAATTTTATACCGTTTCACTTATATATACTTATAGTACTTAGTTACTTAAATACTTTTTAGTATAAAATAAACCGATTTTTAACTTTTCGCTTTGTAGTCAAACTAAAATACGAGCTAAAATAGCAATATTTAAATACATAAAATAACGGGCCATGTGATTTCAGTAAAATAAATTGATACCTATGTATCACATTATTTATGACTTACTAACATTGTGTTTTGCGTGTGTATACCCATTAGTACGGATCAGATTGTTTCTTCGAATATTCCGGAAACATGTTGTGCACGGCAATGATTTTTGATAAATTTTTTATCCTTCGATTATATTAAAAGAACGGCTCGTCGTCAACACATTATATTATATAATACCAAGTTGCGGTGATGATGTTCTTGCAGTAATTGGTTTTTTTCTGGGAGAGTGAACCTAAACAATAATACTTACCTATTAAAAATATTTCCACCCTTTCTAACACCTGTGTGTATCGAATTTCAAAACATTTTGTACGGATAAATACAGGAAATTGTCGTGATGAATATGTCTAATCGTGTTTCATATTCAGTAGTCAATACTACCTATTAATTTTAAAAAAAAATTATCCTCAAAAATTATTTCTAATATCGTTTTATTTAATTTAAATTCAAGATTCAAAATTAATTATTATAGATATGTATAATAACAGAGGTACATAATGAGATAAAAAAACCCGGTATTGACCTCATTACTATCATTTAGGTATCTAATTACTATTTATACACATATTAATTATTATACATTTTTTTTTTTATTTATATAAATTTCACATACGAAAATAATAATTATTAAGCTTGTACATTAAAATATAGGTACTCGTAGATTAAATAATAATATTTTTACATTTATAGGTTTAGTCTATATCTGCAATATCCAATTTTAAAATAATAACTGAATGGCTTAAAGTTGGATAATTGAATACAATGTAACGTAGAACAAACTATAATTGTAATATTGTAGCTATAAAATATATAGGTTCATATTATTATGTAGGGTGGTTTTAGCATGAATACATAACAAAACACGTTTTTAAATTTTGTGTATAAATTGATTGCGTTGTTATAGTATCTACTTATTATATATTATGCTATATACATTCTTTTAAATTTAAAAAACTCAAAAGCAGTGTAGGTATTTATTTTACTTACAGTAGTTGTGTACAACACTCTTGTATATTGTATAACACGATTTACGATAATTAATCAATCGACGAAAAAGTTTAATCAAAAGGCTTACGCGCGACCTTTTTTTGTGGGTTTTGGTGGCATAATAATAAAGATCGAAATCAAATACGGGCTTTGTAGAAAGTTTTCCACTTTCCAACAGAAATGAAAACAAACGATATAGTTATCGAATCGCGAGGCGTGAGCGTATTTACTGTAAAGTGCGTTTTGAGTGAAACTTAATACAATCGATTGAACAGTTTTCAAACATTTGTTAATTTACTGTAAATGTTAACATATTGTATATTGTAGAGTCCTTGAGCAAAACGGAACGCATAGTATTATCTGGACCAATATCACGTAGAACGGCAAAACTCGGAACATAAATATAAACGTGAAAAACTGGAAAAACATTTCGCCGTTTATGTTCCAAATATTGCCTTTCCGGATAACGTACCCCCTCCACTTCGACAGAAGCATTAAAAATCATATCATGACGTCATTGTACTTTTTAAATAGAGGTAATTTTGCTGCATTATCGTAGAGATCGCAGTGTATTTTAAAATGAAAAATGCAGAGATTATTATAATATGGTAGGTAGGCGTAGTAGTATAGCTGCGATTTTATTTTTGTTTATTTGTTTGTAATCGGCCAAGAACAGCTGTGATATTAAATAACGGCGTTACTTTTAGGGGCACGCGCTAGGGGCATTAACGTGGGGCGTTTAGCCGCTCGTTTCCGGATTATATAGGATCACATATTATATGTAGAGTCGACACGCCGTCGTGTTTGCACGCCATCGCCGTCGCCGCGCCGTTGACAATCTCGACGTTGTGCTTTTTCCGTACTATACTCTAACTGTAACATGACTCTTTTTTTTTTTTCGTAATATATGTATAATACCATTGTTCGTAAACTCGGCATTATTATTATTTTGTTTATATATATGTATACACCCCGTATGAAAAGGAATAAAAACGTCGGGGGTAAAACTCTACCGTTTTTTTTTTTTTTTTTACACACACATATATATATATATTACAATTTTGTTTGTCCAAGGCTTTTATACAATGTTCATCATCCGCTCGCTACAGCCCAAGAGTGTGTAATTTACCCCGATCGCTTTTATTATACCTATTGTATGTACGATTATTCAACTTTAAATTTATCACCCAATATAATCGGTTAAAGTATATCGGTGCCCAACCTTAAAATGAAAAACAAACAATATTAGGTACCGCAAACAATACTATAATTTTGGATAAAAAAAAAAAAAAAAACAGCTGATATGGTGCGACCACTGTTGTAGGAGGGTAGTTGGGAAAGTGGTATCTACAAATGTATTTAATTTTTACCAGTAATTAACCCACGATAATGGTTATTAGTAACGAATAAGTGTGAAGTTCGGTTATACATAACGAATTAAAAGGCCGTAATATTTACGATGTTCGTCAATATTTTATTTTAAAACTTATAAAAAAAAAAATACTACATTATACTTAATTTTATTTTTAACGTCTTATTAGTACGATTTATAATGAACCTTCTATCAAATTTTTAAGCATTTCTGTTTAGTCTAACAATTTTATTCACAGAGTACCTACCAAATGAAAACTATGTAAACAACTGGTAAAATTTAAATGTCTATAAATTGCTCAAAAATAGCTCAAATGTTTTGAAAATATTATCACGTCTAGAAAAAATAAATACATAAATTCTCTGTTAAAATTTCAAGCTTTGCGAATACTGTTTAATGAATAACATTTAAAAAACAAAACTTAAAACAATAAAAGAATTATTATCGTACGTTTTCTTGTACTTTTTATTTTTATCTTTTCGGTTTTGATAAAATATTAAAAAATCTATCTTCAAAGAAAATCGAAAAAGGCTTTTCTGTTCATGAACTAGCAAAAATATGTAACAAAAAATTGTGTTGGTTATTCTATATGAGCAATCATTTTTTGTAGAAAACATAAGCCATACAAATTTAAAATAAAAAAATTCTAGCATAGTAAATTTATCAGTTTTCATTTCTCGTCCTTTCTTGGTTTTTCTCAATCATTATGAAAAATACTATGGATATTAAAATAAGATTTTTTCCGTTAGTGAAATTTTATTAAAAGGAACAGAATCGATATTCTTGTAATTTTTCGATTGGAGTAACATTTCTGGTAGAAAACATACGTTGCAATAATTAAAAACAATAAAATCGGTAACGCCTCGGCGTGCTAAAATATTCGCTGTTTTACCTATAATTTTCTTTCGAGTTTTTCCCAATTATTTCGAAAAGCCTTAAGAAAATCAAATAACTTCCTCAATGCACTAACTAAATAAAATTAACTTTCAGAAAAGCTGCTACAGTCTATACATCGGAGAAAAGTTGTTCGCAGAAATAATAAAAAAAAAAAAATAACAAAAACACATCATAGTAAAACCAATAGATCCTCGTTACGTTCGAATCTAAAAAAAATATCCGATAGGTATGAATCTTATATATTAATATATAAATATATATAGGGTTGTGAGAGAAAAATATCATGTTTGAACATAAACAAAATTCCAATAAAAATAGACGTCCTAGGATAATGAAACGAGTGCAGCTGCTGTTATAGGTAAACCTGTATGTATATCTGTAAGCAACGATAAACCATTGCTTACGAAAAAACTATTCTGAGCCGAGTTCAGTTGACAGTGATGCTTTGTCAACAATATATATGTCATATTATAGTAAAATAGTTAAATAGGCTTTATGTATTTTCTTTAATAATATTTGTTTAATGTTGTACCGATTTCCTTGGTTTTCCTACATTTATTTTCGTTTTTCCTATGTTTTTTCTCAGTTTTTTACATTTGCTGAGAAAACTCCGGAGAAAATTGAAAAACGACCTCTTTAAAGTACCTCCCCAGTGAAATTTTCTTTTAGAAAAATTGCTATCATTAAAAGTTGAAGCAAAATTTATGGTAGAAAAGTTGTCTACGAAAAAAAAAAAAAAAATCGTATTATTTATTCTACAAATATATTTCGTATATTTTCCCGTTTTTTTTTTTCGGTTTTTTGCATTTGATGAGAAAATTTTCGAGAAAATAGAAAAATAATCTCTTTAAAGTACTCTTCACCCCGATTTTCTCTCAGAAAAGGTGCTACACGTAAAAATTTGCATATTGCAATTATGTTTTTATTCAAATATGAATAAGTAAAATAAAAATTCAAATGCTCGAAACTAACAGTGCTTGTAGAATATTTTCCAAAAGATTTTTCAACACAACTCCTAAAACATATGTTTGTTTTACTTTTTTCACGAGGCTGAAGCATACAGTTTTGAATGCACACAGAAGCAGTTAAAATTTTATATACTATTATACACATTTCATTGGGTTTACATGAAACGTTTTATTTTTAAACAAATAAGTGTTGTTAAACAAATATACGGTTTACTCTTATTAGTTCCAGGAGTTGTTCAAATCCGAAATTTAATTGTGCGGCTCATGCAGGAAATTTGTTATTAAAACACGAATATTTCACTTTTTTTTTTTTGGTTTATTACTGTTATACCGAGTGTAGCTGGAATATTTTACATTTTTATATGTAACTACAACCTGTATATAATTTGGGTTATATGGGAAAAAAAAATTGCCATTTGTTTCCGTTCAATATACTGTGTAGACATTTTATATACTTAATTGGAAAAATACAAATAACATTCGTTGATAGTTTAAAACATTTAACATAATATTTAGATTTGGAGCGTAGTATTAGGTTTTTAAATTTAATTTTTTGTATCTATGATAAATTTTTCTATCAGAAATTTTGCTCTAGTGTGTAGAGTTTAGCACCTTTTCTAAGGGCTTTTCAAAATATTTGGGAAAAACCGGAAAGAAAACTATTGGTTATAAAACGCCAAATATTTACGCCAACTTGGGGTCCTAGTTTAATTATTTAAATTTTTGAAAATGATGTTTTATAATAGAAATCTTGCTTCAATTGAAAAATGACGAGATTGATTGTGTTTCATTTAATCTAGCCACTGATAGAGAAAGTTATATAAAGTAGTTTTCATAATAATTGGAAAAAATCAGAAAAGACGAAAATTCGATAGAGTTTTAAACTACGATGGAACGATTTCATTATTTAAGATTAAAACTGCATTTTTGAGTTCAATGCCTATATAACTCAATACATATTATACATGCTATTTAAATTAATTTAATAGTAAGGTCAATTCAAATAAGAAAAAAAAACTAACTAATCATGTCGTCACTAAAAATTATAATATTATCAGAATGTTCGTATTTCAATCGAATTTTGAAAATATTTGCATATTATGATTTATTTATCGCGTTCAAATTAAATATTAAGTACGTTGATTTATTATATTTCATATCCACTATTGTGGTATCCGATAAGTTATCGGATACCACAATACTTATATATAAATAGTCTAAATTATTAATTGCAAAGTATTTAAACAATTATGTTATGTATAATAATTACGACCTAGATTGTATCTCACTAAGTAATAGTTTAAAACACACCAAATTTATTTGATTTGTATAAGTGAATGATATTGTATGCATTTTGAAAGGTACTCACGAGTATAATTGGGACTTGGGAGGAACCGAACATTTATTATTTGTTTATACCAATTTTGATTAATATAATTATTATGATTTTTGTATATAATTTTAATATAATATAATTACGCGTCGTTATATTTTAGCGCCGTCTTGGTTAGATTACAGATAAACATTAGTTTATAAATATTTGAAACGTTTTAAGTAAATTAATTACTAACGATGAGAATCGAATTAATTTCTATTGCGAGGGAATAATTAATTTTCATCCTTATTTATATAAGGTCGTTTCATTATTAATATATAATATTAGTTTAAAAATAGATTCTTCTGCATACAAATGATATCAAATGATACAAATGGTATGCCAAATTTCAGCCTGATCAGTTCAGTGGTTTGAGCTGTGCGTTGATAGATCAGTCGGTCAGCTTGTCCTTTTATATAGATAGATAAATCGTTTTTATTATATTTTTTCATCATTTTATTTTTATATTTTATATTCACCTGCGTGACTACATACGTAATACGATTTCGTTTTTTATGCGCGTGTTTTGGTGTAGCCGAGTCATATTGTATATAGTACCTATATTATACAGGCCGACGTACATAAAAGAAGAAGAAGAAATAGTCCATTAATGTTGAAAATGATAAATAATATACTTACAGGCACTCTTATAATACTCTTGCTGTACGGGTATAGTAATAGGGAGA
This sequence comes from Cinara cedri, assembly GCA_902439185.1. NCBI lineage: Eukaryota > Metazoa > Arthropoda > Insecta > Hemiptera > Aphididae > Cinara > Cinara cedri. The sequence continues at coordinate 120,188 of CABPRJ010000053.1, read as the reverse complement.
GAAAAAAAAAATTAGCTCGTGCGTTGGACAGGTGGTTAGCGGTATCGATATATTATGTATGTATAGGTACAGGTCGTCATGCGTTCGTGCCCAGGTCTGCAGTGTGTGCAGTGTGTGGTGGCATAATGTACCTAACCTACCTATATATTGTATATAAATTTAGTAGATACTTATGTCCAAACACATTGTTCGGGTAAGGGGACTGTATAGTAATATTGTACAGAGGCGCCTGCATGTGCATGGAAATATACAACAACAAAATGGTTTATAATATAATAATGCATGAAACGCTGCTACGCGCTGTCGATATTCCTATACGAGAGAACGTGGGTGGTTTGTCGGCGGTGGCGTCGACGTATACCTACCATCCATACGATAGGCATGTTTTGGCCATGTAGTTTCGAGCAACCGGGTTCCTGAGTTCGGCGACCAAACGGTTTCGGTGAATATTGTTTACTGCGATTGTTTGATAAGTGACTGCATTAGGCTTGGTGACGGTTTAAAAAAAAAATAATCAAAACTTATTGGCGTCAAATAGAAACCGTAAGCTATGAAAGTATCGAGATTTATTTGTTATAATTACGATTACAATTTGTAAATTTGTAATTCCCAATCGTGTACATTATGACCGTATCAGTTAAGTCCCTATTCTTCATAACAACAATAATTTTAAAAAAAAAACCTTAATAAGCTACGCAAATAAACATCTTTGAGCTTTTGCCTTTAATTTGGTAGGTATGCAAAAATTTAAAAAAAAACCGACTGTGTAATAACTAAAAATTGATTTAATTACAGAATTTGCTCTGAGAAAAATGCATACAAACTTTATACAAAAAAAAAAAATTAAATAAATAAGTAAATATATAAATTCAAATTGAATTTCAATAAATACATCAAACCAGTTTTGAAATCAATATTCATTATTTGAGGTTTCTATATTATAAGCAAAAGCCAAGCCGTAGTCATTAAGTCGTTTAGTTTAGACCGTCCTTTTAAGCATACCCCTGGAATAATGCAATATTTTAATAAGTATTTATGTAATAACTAAATAAATATTTCAAACTATGGTTTATTTGATACCATAAGTTTTAGGAAATATAGGGTTATAGATTTTCCGATATACTTCAATAATATTTAGTTGATTTTTGAAAGATGATTATCGATTATAGGATAAGAAAAGTACCTATGTGAACTCGAACGGATTTTATAGATTTAATAAATTTATTATATTCGTATACATATTTTGCATTAAATTTACGCAGTTTTTTTGTAAACGGTTTCTGTTTGTTTAAAAAAACGATTAAAATTCTATTAACAATAATAGTGTTAATTTTAAATAAACTTTCACTTTATTTTGTTTTCATTTTTCATTATAATCGTCTACATGCAATATAATATATCTATAGGTTTTGTTATGCTTTATTTATAGTTAGGATTTTACTGTGATTCTCGTGTTACCTATAACTTGTTTTTTTTTTTAAATTTCAAACAATATTGATTACTTATACATTTATTTTAACTAAAATTTTTAATTTAATTTTAAAAAAATAATGTAAACGATATTAACAGAAGTATTGAATGTATGTATTTTTAACTTTACTTATACTCTAACTTTTTTATGTAATAATTAAAAAAATTTTTCGTAATGTTAATTGTTATAAGTATGATTGTAGTGCCAAAACAAAATATTACACCATCATTTTGGGAATAAAATGTTGGCTTGACAAATTATGATGTAATAGTAATTTGATTGAGCGCAGATTGAGCGCAATTACAAAATGCTTATGATCGCATTAAAAGAGTTTAACTACCTGTACTGATAATACAAATCAGACTAAATTATACTACCATTATATGTTCATTTTTGACGAAAATATAATATAATCATCTGTGACGAATAATGAATATAATGGTATATACTATAAAGTTATCTTATATGCACTAAATGACAAGTTTAGAAGCGCTGGGCTCAGTTCAGTGGGTTTTAATGGGTTGGTCCCAGCATTACAGTGGCATAGCCATGGGGGACCGATGCACTTCACATTGACCGTATTATTTTTACCAAATAACCAGCATGATGAAACAAGAAAATATTGTGTAGTGACTGGATATTTTCTGTGCCTTGCTATCTTTTGAAATAGATTGTGGTAATTGTTATCTCATTTTGAAACTTCAGATAAAAATTGTATATTGATAAGTCCAAATATTCAAAATGAAATAATGTTTATAATTAACAAGGACATATTTTTATGCCAATAAAATATATTATTATACTGATTTGTTTGCCCCTCCCCCTATTCCTAAATCCTGTATAGTAATGAAACCCAGCAGAAAACTGATACTGTTGATGAATTTATCTGCACTGTTGTAAGTGGTAATTCAGAAAGTTTTGGTTAGGTAATAGAGTAATTTAATTTATATCAGTATAACGGATTTATCATTGCTCATGATAAACGATTTTTGGCAGAGTTCAATTAGACCTATTATGTTTTGAACTGTTGCGATTTTTACGATTTTCGTCAACATTTAAACTTATTTAAACGTTTATAGAAAAATTCATTAAGCTCAATTATTATTATCTCTAGGAACAACTTATGATGAACTTCGTGTTAAATTTTCAATTCTTTTTGTTGGGTTAAAACAATTAGATTTTCATAGAACCAAATAAAAACTAGAAAATTTCAAATGTCTATATAAATTGATCAAAAATTGCTAGAATGTTTTTAATATTGTACCACTTTCTGAAAGTGCTCGGTATTAAATAATCAGAAAAAAATGCTAGTCTACGACTATTTCTAAGAGAATTACAAAAAAAAAAAAACAAAATTTATTAAAATAAAACTCGATATTGAGTAGATTTTCCTTTTTTTTTTTTTTTCAAATTTTGAAGGAAAATTAAAAAAATTCTCTAATTGCCAGATATTGTAAGTACTAGACAAACGTTTTCTATCAAAAACCACCTCTAAAGTTGTTGTTCACAGTCGAATAAAACACCATATCATGGTCGTTATACCAATACATGGCTCGCTTTGTTCAGAATCTTAAATTAATGTATCCAAAATGTGATTTATTAAAACAGATTGATTATTATAATATAATGTTAATCAGCAGAGTAGATATTATAAATAAAGAACAAATAAAAAAGTTAACATAAAAGGGAAAAATCTATGGATGAAGTTAAAATCATTTTTTTTTTAACTTACCCAACGGCGTGTTTTTTCATGGTTTATAGTCACATCTCCGTCGCCGTTTCCCCATCCAATTAACCTCAAAAAAACAAATCCATAAACAATAAATAAGTGAATTTTAACAAATTGTATAATATAAGCATAATTATTATAAGGATAGCAAATCTGTACATATTTTTTTCTTAAACTAAAAGTATTTATTATCTGTTGATATCATTGTATAAGTGAGTCGTGGCCGGTTTAGTTGTATTTGGCTTGTATACGAAAACATATTATCTATAATAATATTGAAATAATTTAGATAAAAGCAGCGGAGTACCTACTCATAGGTACATACTAGTGTAATGGTACTTTGTTATAAACAGTTTCGACAACCGTCGTTCTTATAATAATATATTTATCCGCTGATAATCTTATTCGGTCTTGTATATTAAATACTGTATTATAATTTTATTATTTAAAGTTTTATTTTTTTTTTTATTTTTTTTTTATTTCCAAGTCTTAATTATTTATTTTGGTCTTAGAATACGTAAAAGTACTAAATAAAAAAGTAAAAAGTGAAGTACTGGCAGTTTTAAATTAAGAAAAAAGACGTCTGAGGTTAATTGGTATGGGAAACGTCAACGGGGATGTGATCTGCTACCATTTTGTATAACATAATCGACGACTGTTTTTATTGTTTCCATTTTAATCGTACGTAGATTACCAAAAATACTTACGAAGCAATATTGGAATATCTGCTATTTAAGAAAGGAATTTTGATCTATGATTTGTATTTTTCATTATCAGACATTATATCTGATAAGAATATAAGAACCTACTACGTCTAATATAGATAAAAATATTTATACGAAATTAAATAATTTTTAAGTTTTTATTGAAACAACAATTTACAGAACTAAAAACTGGTTTTAAAATAATATAGTCAGTATTTTATATTATATTTGTATAGCATTTTCTGACCATTGTGGTGTGATGGTATGAGTGTGAATTTAAATGCTATTATTTTTCTTGTGAATAAAAACAAAATAATAATAATTACAGGAAGTAGGACATGCGTGTGTAAAATAAAAAAAAATACTGTTTTTCTTGATTTAAACATAGTATCTTATTTAGTTGGATAGATTGTACCTATATAAAATCGTATTACTCATTCGTGCCATACAGTGTTTCGTGTGTTAGTATTCTTGGACATAATATTACTATTATTATACTATAGTTCCAGTTTGATAGCACTCCGGTGGGAATTTATTGTGTTATACTTACTCTGAACTATCCCCGCGAGAACTCCCGGGAAATTATAAATTTTACGATAGGTACCTACATATAATTGTAATAATAATGTTGTATCCGAGTTAACATTATCGCTTAATTAATTCATATACATTATACATATATATTTTACTGTACACAATAATTTAAACTTATAATTTAACTCTATGTATATCTGCAATATAACAGTATGCAGTAAATGTAACTTGGGCAATTTTTTATGATATTAATTTTTTTTGAAAATAAACCACATTTGACGTTAAATCTGTTAAGGTATACAGATGAAACACGAGTATGTCACGTCATTTTGTGTAAACGGTTTCTTATAAGAAGCTGTGACGGTTGAATTTATCAAACATTCGATATTCTTATAGTGTGTGATTTACAAATTAATGATAACCTGCCGCGTTATTTGTTATGACCTATAAACACAACGTGTTAAACACAAAATAAGAAAAAATAATAGATTAGTATATTTCATATTTATAGTAAATAATACATTTTAATTTCTATTAAATTTATAATAAATTATGCGTCTATATAAAACAAAATATCTATTGATTGTTTGTTTTCATATTATTTTAAAAATGTACAATAAACAATTTTGAATTTTGGGGGGGAGGACTAAATAGGTTTTTGCTTGATTCATGGGCGTATGTAAGAGGTGTTTATGACCTCTTAAAAATATATTGAATGTTTTTATCAATGTAACACTTTAAATAAAATTGATAAAAAAATATAATAATGAAATAAGAATTAAATATAATACTTATACATAATTTCTTAACATAATATTATCTTGCAGTAGGTAACTATACCTTATAATTATTATACCTTTCTGGCAGCTGTACCCTTCTGGGAAAATGTTTAACAAAGGCAGTAATTATTATATAATTTGCATCAATGTCTTCTTTTTTATTTAAATTAGCCATGGCTAACCTGTTTTGAGTATCTTTTCTAACATAGTGATACTCGTTATCATACGGTTCAGTGAATAAAACATTCTTTCACAGTAGTGGACGAAATAACTGATAACGTAGTTAACTCTAAAACCATAAAATAGCATACATAAATAAAAATGATCCATGTGGGCTACGGCTCCCTTATCCCCCCTGAATATGCTACCGATAAAATGCGTAGATGACAAAATGTTATTGACAATTTCCTCATCGACCTTTTTTTGAAATATTAAGTTAATTATTTTCAAAAAAAATAATTTTTATACATTTAATGCCCATGTCTTCAAACAGTCTTCAAAATGTTGTCATTTGAAAATTATATATAATGTAATAGGTGTTCTATCTCTGAAAGGTAATTCGTCGTTAATTTTAAATCGGGCCACGTTTTTCATACGTCGCCTGTAGGGTTGCTCGCCGTATGAAATACAACAGAGATGGCAAATGCAACTGTGACGAAGGCCTCTAACGCTAACCGTCATCACCTGCGAGTGACTGTAACATACGAGTATTATAAAATTCTTTCACGCTGCCACGGTGTAAGTTGTCGAGTGTCATTTCCATTTTGAGTAGATACACATATTATAATATAAGGCATGTTACAGCGTCCCATTTTACATTTTGGTGTTAAAAATACTTGACTTTCATCACTTGTTCATCACGTGTACTTACATTTTATTCATACGTGTTAACAGTAGCTGCATACATGTAGAGCGGTGTTAATTATACCTACGATTTTATAGTTATTTCTTGTAATTTTTTTTTATGAACGAATATAGCAGCTATAAGTTAAGTATACGTGAGATGTAAATTAATACATTTTGTTAAGAAAAAAAAAATCGTTAGTGAATATTTATTTGTTTAATTAAAAACAAATATTTTGTATTGTTGCTCGTATAGATATATGAATATGTTCATTTTAAAAAAAAAATAAAAAAATAGGCATTATTATATTTAATATGATAATAAAAACGAGTTCTAATTTGTATTGGATTATTTGATTCTCCGTCTAAATTTTTAGAATATTATTCACAATAAACTTTAATGTTCAAATTTCAAATTTCTAGAAACTATTGTGCGTCTGAAAAATTTAAATTTTTGTTATTTTTTAAATTTTTTTCCTTTGATGTGATACAAATACAGATAAATACAAAATAAATCAGAGTTCAATATGATATGGATAAAGTTTTGCTCAACAAAAAAAAAAAAAAAAATTTAAACCTCAGTTTTTCTAGCAAAGTAATTTTCGTTCGTAAAAACGGCCGTACCTTTAGTAGGATATTATACCGTACCTTTTGTCTCAGTCCAACTACTGGCTGACATACAAAAACAATGCTTACGCAGAATAAGTAAAACTAATTTAATTTTGATTTGAAGTAAAAGTACCAGTTGTGAAATTTATAGAGAACAATATTTCGGAGAGAATGCTATAGGGTTTTTTTGACATTCCCTTCAGAAGTACTCTAAAATCAAAATTAAATTAGTTTTGCTTATTCTGTGTAAGCATTGTGTTTGCTTGTTACCCGGTAGTTAGACTGAGACAATAGGTGCAGGTATAACGTCCTCTTAACCCTAAATGGGTATCGATGGGCAGTGTATTAGTAAAAAGCCCTGTCTTTAATGTGGTCGTTAATATGTTATAATGGAATAATTTTCAAAATTTTACAAAATCAGAGATCATTTCGAAAATCGACTTAGGAAAATCAATAGGATAATCACATATTCTTCAATTTAATACACTATAGGTAAATACCTATATCCTTATTACCTAACGTTGTGCATTTATTTCCATCACAGGATATAATTAAAACGTGAGTAGGCATGTACATAAATCATACCTAGTAATATAAAATTCACAGAGCGTGAAATAATATGCCAGCAGGACGAAGGGAATTATCGTGAAATATGAAATGATGACGGAAAAATGAGCACACTATTTTTGTTATATAATATTCAGTTATTATTTGATGGGAAAATCGAATTATTTACATCCCGGAAATTAATTAGTTAGGTGCCTACAGAAATAAATCATAGTACTAATGCACAAGTATGTAATAATAATATTGTATCTATATGTAACTTTTTAATATTCCATTGTCCACCTATCTATACTTTAATTTGATTAAAATATTAATTATTATAATATAACAATTATTTACTGTTGTCATTTATCTCGGTTTTAATTAAAATGCATTATCCATAAAATGTAAAAAAAAAAATTTAATTTCTTTCGAAAAATGTACAAAATATTAACAAATGTTGGTACAGTTTGGTTATTATGGCTCATCAAATGTATAAAATTGAACTTTTGTCAGTTTTCTATACAAATTTACAATTTACAGTTTTATTCTGATCTTGATGTAACTTTGCACACTTGACGTACAAAATAAGAGGAATATTGCTGTCTACTTTCTAATCTTTCTACTCGAGATTTAACCCCGATAGGTAGGGAATTTCTTTTGTGTATTTCTGTTTTTGAAAGGATTGTGTCTGGGAAGTACAGGGTAATACAGTTAGTCATTTGAGTAAATTACTTATTTAATATACTTTTGATATAATATATATTTTAGTGTATTTTATCCAATACACTTACGACCAAAACTAGACTATTGTTTTTTTTCGGAACCATATTAATCGGACAACATACTTGGCTACCCTTGTGTACATAATATTATATTATATTATATTATATTATTATATTATGCGATATATTCGAGACGTAATTTCTTACGATATTTTTTTATATAATAGGTATGTGTATTAGAGTGGACCAAACAAAATAAATTCTTCTTTCGCAGGCGAATCTATACTTTATTTGTACATGTTTAACAATACTATCGAATTATCGAAACTTATTTCTTGAATAAAAACAATTCTCAGTTGATGAGTAGTGATTTAAGGTAAACAATGCAGTTTAAATTACCGTTAAAAAAAAAAAATAGCATGAAGACAAATAGTAATAAGAAATAAATAAAGCACCATAGTTTATAATGAGAGAATCAATATTGACAAAGTTATTATCCGCGAAACGTACAAATTTACAAAATGTTGATAAATCATCAAATTTAAATTGCTTTTGATCAAATTTTTTTTTGTGCAATCTTTTACGTTTTGTGGCTAATAACTTTGTTAGTATTGATTTTTCTTCTTATCAACTCCAAGATCTTATTTGTTTCTTATTATTACATTTTGATGATTTTTCTTCTTGTCATTTTTTTGTTTAACGATGATTTAAACAATAATAAAAAAAAAAACAACTTATAAATTGCATTATTTACCTAAAATCGCTTTTATATTTTGTTTAGTCCACATTAATATTTATTATGGAATTATAATTGTATTTTATGTACTTTATTGATGTACTTTGTTCATATGTCTACGTGAAAGACATAGACCGCGTATAAATAATAATTATGTTATCTTAACAAATTTCTTGCAGGGGTTGCGAGGGTTGTGAGTTGTCAAATCAATATTTACAAACGTGCATATACAATATAATATATACAACTTCGCACGATTCTAATCCCTCAGGTTGGAAAAAAGAAACACGCACAGACAATACTACTGTTTTTGCGACGAATCAAAACAATTCATTTATAGTAGTGGGTTGGGGGTGAGACGTTTTTCTTTACTAATAAAATATTATATTTTCCACTGATAGTATAGATTTTATATTATGGGTGAGTTACTACCTATAATATTATAGGTATTACCTCTGTTACTACGACGTTACAAAAGAAAATATTCATGTTCGAGCGCAATGCACATTGTACTTTTTTATGATTTTACCATTTTAGTTGCACGCGTTCATATGCTAGGGAAAATTTAACCACTCTTTAATTAGTTTTAGTTAATACTTATCAAAAATAAATAACAAAATAACTAGCCAAGTCAAAGTCAGTTTTAAAACTAAGATGAATTTGAGTAACTATGTTAAGTTACACAATTTTATAGAAATAGTAACTTATAGTTCGATTAAAAGTTGCTTTTTAAAATTACCCATTATACTCATATATACACTCATAAATGTATTTTGTACTCTAATACTTAGACTTTTATAGACTTACTGTACAAGACTCGTGAGGATGCTATTGGATTAGCCGTATGTGATTATATAATATTGACGTAAAAATATATGTGGGTACATTTCATTGAGAAATAAATGCGAAAAATATAAATAACTACATATACAGTTTTTTTTTTCATGAAAATATCATAAATAATTTAAACTTCAACTACATAATCAAGTTAAGTTTAATTTTTTTATTCAAATAAATAACTCAGTAGTTTTCTAACATTCTGTTTTTTTATTTCTTATTACTAGTCAAATTAAAATTTATCAAAAAAAAAGTAACTTATAACTTAACTTTTTATTTTTTAACCAATTATTACTTAGTTTTGATAATCAGTGGTACAGCTAGAATTCGGTCGAGATTGGTATTCTCCTAATTTAAATACTCCCTACTTTTGTAACTTATTTCTATGAACACACCACTGATAGTGTCCAATATACTGAAAAGCGCATATATTATATAGATACAAATCCCATACAATTCCTTTAATTTTAAAATATTAAGGGGTTCAAGGGGGGGGGTGCCAAACACCCAAAATACCCCCTTGCAGGTACTACTGTTCATAACAATAAATAAATAATATACCTATATTAATAAGTTCCGTCAAGTAGGTGCTAGTATTTTTTTGCTACAGCTTTGAAAATGGTATCATAATTTTGCTAAGTTTTCAGAATTTGCTCTTTCTCCATGTTCTCAGAATCCAATAATAAATGTTTAAATAAATCATGTGGGTGGAGAGGGGTGGTGAAATCCTAATAGATTTTGAATTTATTAATTTGTAAGTACAAAAATCTTATCAGTTAATCGATTGACCACGGGCTCCCATGGAGGGAAAAGATGGGATACTTGCTCTTTCTTGAAATAAATATTATTTATCACATTTATATAATATTAAACCTTAGCATACATTGCGAACATTTTTTCAAATTTAATTTTATAATAAACTCATCTATATAGATGCCCATGCAATTCATACGAACGTAATTCAACCATACGAATTTATATAGCAATTATTGACGTTAAAGTCTATATTGATTAAAAAATCAATATTTGAAAAATAATTATATATTTTCAAATATAAGTCTATTTTATACTTTTTAGTATTAGATTCCGAGCGTAGCGAGGGGAGCTATTAGTTTTATTAAGATGTTTATTTTTTTTTCTTCTAGTCTGAGGACACGTTTTTTCCTAGTAAACTTGCTATGATTTTTACATGTAGCAACTTTTCTGAAAACTAAAGTTATATAAATTATACTTAAAACAGAATACTGATTACTGATTTTTGATGCCATTTTTTTAAATAAAAGTACTTACGTGAGAAAAAACGTAGGAAAACGTACAATTTCACGATTTTATTATTTTATAAAATCACGGACGATGTTTTCTACTAGAAAAAATGATTTAATCGAAAAATCACAAGACACTTTTTTTGTTGCCTTTTTAATTTAATTTCTTACGGTATCATTGTATCATTTCCAAAACTTTTGAAAACTACCGGACAACCTATTTTTGTTTTAATAAGCCTTTTGAAATCAAATTGAAACGAATATTGCAAAAAAAATTACGGCACTTCAAATTATATATTACCGAACTGCGCTTGGAATCGTCTTTCGTCAATCAATGGTTTATCGTTGCTTACAGATATAAATGAAATAACCTTATGTATTTTACCTTCCCAACTTCTCATCTATAACAGTGGCCCATCCCCAGTATCAGCTCATTTTATTTATTTATATTACTATTTACTGCATAGTTTGACCGGTCAATTGACCTAATGTCAACCTTAGTTTGAAGTTGTAGATATAGTGTTACATAATATTATAGGCAGGGACGTCATTTGAAGAATTCAGACTATAATTTGGCAGTCCTATTTTTTGTTAATGTGTTTTTGGCCCGCATAAAATGTTATTTGATTGCACCGTTGTCAATTAAATGTAGAAAGAAATACAAAACAGAAATATTTCTCTATAGTGTTTGTATAATAAAATGTAAAGTGGGAATATGAGCGATCGAAGCATTTGACAATTTTTTTTTCTTTTCCGTAAAATAAACAAGATATATAAACGACTTGACGGAGAAAAATATTAGCCTGATTCAAATGTTTGCATCTCTATTGAAAAGCTGAAATTACGCCCCTGATTATAGACCTGTTTTAATTTTATTGCAAACCAACTATATTTATAAAAAGTATAGGTATCGATTCGATTTTGGTTTTTTTTTCTTGTATGTTTTACCAAACCTACCTTTATAAACATATTATTAAATATTCGTATTGACTTTTAGTTTTAAAATACAGTGAACTATGCTTTTCCAACGGGAATATATTATATTTTACTAAAATTGTGTACATATATAAACATTAATATCACTTATGCATCGTTTATGAGTTAAAACGGTTCAACATTTAGGCTGGAAGGAAAATAAATATCTTATTCTCTACTCTCTATATTTTTTTTAAAAAAAATATAATATATAGTACATTATAGTAACGGGGATAAATACATTTAAGTAACCATAACTAATTTATTTATCAAACAAACGATTATATTGTATTCTATGAATAAACAAACAAAAGTTTACTATACTGTATAGTAAACTTTTGTTTGTAATGTAGTCTATACTACACTGTGTCTACACTATTATATTTATACTTTGTACGCAAACAATTATCATAGAAATTATTCGTAAATAATTACATTACTTCCTTCGCTCGAATGGTTCAAACATCACTTGAAATTGTTTACTAAAATATTCGAATTTCGGGGTAAAGATTTGTTACAACTTACTTGGTATGCAATTTATTTGGAAACGTGAAAAATCTTTGAAGTTACTTTTATCTTACACGTAATAATATATATATATATCATAAAATATTAATCTATGGTACATAGTTAAACCTTCATACCAATTTTTTCGGACGATTATAAATAAATATAATAAATATTCGCATAAAAACATTTTATGGTGGTATTAGGCACTGAATCGCTGGGAAAATATAATCGACAAAAATGTATTGTTGAAAAACCGCTGAACGTATATAATTTTATAACGCGGATCAAACAATAATAATATAGGTATTTTAAAGATAAAACTTAAGTAGGTATACTTAGCATGATAGTATAAATTTAATAAAGTATTTATCTGTATAGTTAAAGCAAGGACTTTATATTGCACCTATATATAACATGTGTCCCGTGGCCGTTTTAGTATTTACATACTATTATTATTTATCGATACCTGTATAAAGTGGTAGGTACATATTATAACAATGAATAACTAACGATATACGCGATATAATTGAAATTCCCGAAGTAATGAAGCTGTTTGACGACATTTTACTTTCGCGTATCAAGTACCTATATTATACGTGCTGCAGTCCGTATTTAATATCCGCGTCTGTTGTATAATTATTATTATGTCTTTCTCTCGCGGTTTTTAATTTTAAATTCTGAACGAAGTGTGTCCGTGTGTCTGTATACAACATTCCTACCAGAAATCTCGCTCCACTAAAAAAATGCATGTGCAGTATATAATAATATGATAGTTTATATTATTACCTATATTATAATATGGACCGCACGGGAACCGGATAAAATATCAACTTCATGATGTCGTATAATATTATCATCTAGAGTATATACCTGTGTTGTAGGTATATTACGTGTCCGTTATTCCGGTGACGGAATGAACGTCACGACTCGGCTATATTAGATTTTTGTATTAGTGGCGGCGATGACGTACTCGTGCCTCGTGCGGCGTACTATACTCGTTCCCGTTTCAGGAATGCGTCACACACACACTCTGCGTCGGTTACACTCATATACATACTTGGAAATATTTCTGCTCATCGCACCCTATTCTTATGTATGATATTAATATACAGATATTTAAACAGGTCAGTGTTAAAAATTCCAAACGTGTTAAACGACGGTGACGTTTAGAGCTGCCCCACTCCCCCTCCCACCCTTCAAAATTTCATTATTATTTCCATTGCTCCCATCGTTATCGATATTATCGCTGACATAACTCTTATTATTATAAACGGGTTAGTTGGTAAGTCTATACGTATATCGTATATTATATATTAACTATATACGAGTAATATTAGGTATGCACATCGTAGGTTCTTATGTTAGATTCTGAACGCAGAAAGGTATAGATTGGTTTTACTATATGATGTGTGTTTTAACATTTTTTTTCTGTCCGTCAACAAATACTTTTCTACCAAAAATATTGCTCTGATTTTCAAGTGTAGCATCTTTTTTGTAACTCTTGATTTGTTTGAGTTTCCTTGTAGTTTTCTTTGAAAAACGTAAAAAAAAAAAAAACATTTATGGCAATGATGATTATGTTCATAGTTTTTTGTTGTAATTTCCTTAAAAAGAAGTATAAAATTAGAAACACAACATTCTCATTAGCATTTTCTAGATATGGTACAATTTTCAAAACAACCTGGAGATTTTTCAGCCATTTACAGATATCATAAGTTGTACACGAAGGTAAAAACAAAAACTTAAACAAATATAGTGGGTTTTTTAATAAGCTTTTTAAGTTAAAATTTCGACAGAACTCGTAAAAATCGTAGCATTTTAAAACATATAAAACCAAATTTATTTCACGTAGTGGGTCGTATTTCGTCAGCACGGTTTATCTTTGCGTACAGATATAAACTAAATAATTGTATGTATCCTACTTTCCTAACTTTCCATCTACAACATCTCATCAGTAGTATCAGTTTTTTTTTCATATATTATTATAATAGTCGTATTTTCAACGACGATAGTGCCAAGATGTAAGTGATTTTTAAAGCGACGAAAGAACCGGCGCGTGGCATTTTACACCGATAAAACAAAAATAAATGTTTTTAATTTGTATATACGTATTATAACATACAAGTTTATTTATTTTATCATACTTAATATAAACGATTTAGTCAAAAAAAGAAATTACTTAACTTTTTCATCCACCAGATACATTTACGCTTAGAGGATATAATATATTACTATGCGTGTAGTATTAGTATTATAATATATTTCGTTAAATTTGCTGGTTTAATTTTAGACGACTAAAGAAATGTGGTATAGATAAATCTTATAATACGATATTACTATCATATTAAACGAGACCTTTTAAAAATGTATTATTATTCGTGAAATATAGGATTACCGAAACATATACCCGAGGGCCGCACGTGCAGCGTATTAAGTACCTACTATTATTACTATAGTAAAAGTAGTGACTTTTACTGTGAAATTTATTATTTGAACGAGTTATTTTCCCATAAATAAATGAAATTTATTATATACTTTAAGTTTATACATTATAATATATAAACACCAATAGATTGAAGACCTCATATTTTTCTCTTCTTCATTCATCCCAATGGTTTGTTGTAGATCCCCATACCCATATGGACGTCAGGTTTTGAAAATATAACAGTTGTCTTAGGTATCATGACATAAAAGTTTTAGATATAAGTTTATTATCATTTTAAAGATATATGCTAGATATTATAACATAATTGTATTTGCATATATATATACAATATTTGTGATATTTATACAACCACAAAATAGGTTACAAAATTACAACCTGTAACAATAGCTGATAAACATTGTAAGTTTTGTATCAGTCATACAGAATTTTTCGAAAATTTAAAAATTATATGTTTAATTAATTTAATTAATTATAAATTAGCTGTTCAAATATCTAACGGGAAGGTATTTTGTACCTTAAATATATTCTGTTGAGTGCCCAGGTTCTTGGGGACACCCGTGTATATGACGCTTAACTCCATTTCCCCATTTTGTAATTTCATGTTCTTATAGATAGGCCATATAATGCAATTTATATATTCTTTCAACTATTATTATGTATGTCCATCATGTACTCTATCTTTTGTCTGCTTCATTTATTATACAGTCTTCAACGTCCTCTTCTTTGTCGCTTTTCGTTAAATTTTCGTGAATCAGTAGATGCCTTATAATTTTGTTAAATTTATCATTTCCCTTTATTTTGTTCGGTACTTTCTGGTCTGTTATACGCTTTCTGTCCACTCCATCTGAAGCATTTTTCGATAGCGCCATATTCAAAAGAGTCTATAATTTCTTGTTCTCATTTGTAGACTAATTGTCCAAGTTTCGATAGGATCCCATTTTACACATATATTTTCATGAATTTTTAACTTATCTGTGGGTGTTAGAACGTGGGATTATATAACCAATCGTGGTCAACAAATGATTTTTATCCTAAAAAGCCCTCTTCGCCTGTGTTACATCTCGCTTACTATGTCAGTTTTTCTTCGACCGTCTTCTGTTACTTTACTTCTCAAATAATTTTAATGCTGTATACTTGATATATAATGTATATTGTATGTGTTATCAATTTGTGTATTTACATTAATATTATGTGAATAATATCGATTATATTTTATTAAAATAATATTAGTATTGTATTAGTATTTATAAACAATTTATATAGTATATGGGAGGTAATAATATTAAACATTTTGCGAAAGGAAAATTAAATATAAACACGCTACTAGCAAACTGCATATTTTAGGGAAGTTTTTGTCTCCTTCTCCTACCTGTGTATTGATCGTTTTTTCATATAAGGAACATAGAAAATAAATAAATTTATTATATTATCGTGTTATCATCATATTATAACGTATGTGATAATACATATATATATATACTTATTATGGTTTTTACGTTTTTAAGTTTTATTTTTTATAACGTAAAAATTAAAGAAGAACTCCGGAGGATCGCGATGGCCTGTAGGCCTGCATATTATTAGGAGACGAGCGTTTTTCATTTCCTTTTCCCTCGTATGATGTGTCCATACACCTATATATATATACATATAGCATGCACAATGCCCTGAAACTATAAGGAAAGAATAAAAACATAAACACACACACACACACACACACACACACACACACACACACACACACACACACACACACACTATAGCCGGAAGTCGTTCTTCACTGTATCTTTTTTTGTGTATATATGCGATGTGATGTATACGATCGTGTGAACGTTTGTTATTCAACTACCGTACGGACGACGACGACGACGACGACGAGCAGAGAGAGCCGCACACTGCAGACGTAAAGACTGCGCGCCCGACGAGTGTTAACAATAAACGAATGTGGCGGTATAATATTATTATAATAAAAAATATCGCGTATTTACCTGTTTTTTTTTTCTTACGAGAAGCACTGCAGTATAATAATAATATACACGTGATAATCTGTATATACATGTATGGAAACCGAGGGTTTTCTATTGTTCCAGGCTAGTAGCGTGGCAGCAGCAGCAGCAATGTTTGTAATTAACCGGGCACGACCACTATTAAATTATTATATATCTATAGGTGGGTAGGTACTACTACGGAGACACCGACGATATAAATAAATAAACGTAAAATGACTTTTTTCCCCCTTGTTTCCCTTATTATTTCCTTCCTTCTCTCTCCTGCCCTGCCCTACCCGCCCACCGATTACAAAACGACATTATAGACCGTATACTCGCACGCGCGCGTGTACATATTCTTACGTATTATTTTCAGTCGTGAATTATTAGAAGGGTACGTGCGGTGAATTTTAAATTCATCACAGACGCAGTAAACTGTAATAATATTATTGTTATTTTAACGCAGGTATTAAGCAAAAAAACGACTGCAAAGTATACAATAATAGAAGAAAAAGAGACCGATCGTTTATATTATACAAGCCGGTTTTTTTAACTTTTCAATATAATATGATAAAATATAGGTAAAATATAAAATATATTGTGCATCGCTTTTAATCTGGCTTTTTAGGTACAAGTGAAAAACACGATTGCGCGAAAATAATTCACATTTTCATTCCTATGCTACAGGCATAACAATATAGGAATAATATAGAACTGATTTGTTGTATTTGAATCGCTTTTCTTCTAAAAATCTTGCTCCGATTTTCAAGTGTAGTATCATTTTCGAAAGGAAATTTTGTCTAGTTGGTGTTTCAAGGAGGTCAATTTTTTATTTTCCTTGTAGTATTCTTAAAAATTAATTATTCTTAACAGAAAAACCCTGGAAAATTTACGGAAATAACGGTTTCATTATTTTCGAAAAATATAATTTGTTTAAAATAATAATATTATTGTTTGTGTATTAGTTTTATCTTTTATACTTAAATAAATCAATAACAGACACGTTTATAATAATTGTATATGTACTTAGGTACAAGTTCTTGTAGGATATAGTTAAAAATTTGTGGCGATTGGTAACGGGTTTTACATTTTTTAAAATTGTATAATTTGTTTACATTTTAAATATGGGGAAGGAAGGCGCATACGTTCGTTTTTACGGACGAATATGATATTTTAGACTGAAAATCAGACAAAACGGTAAGAACTGTGTTTGACGGATTTTAATTTTTAATTTTACCAACTAAACTATACTTTTCAAAAATACAATCAAATGTTTTCATATTATCTCCTAATAAAAAACTTAATAAAAAATCATAATTTGTTTTCAAAATTGATATCCATCGAGCACAATATTCCAACAGTTTTTTCTGGCTTTTAGATATAAACCGACTAAATTATCACAAATCCTTTTATAAATATTTATTTATCTTTTATATATGTTTAACGAAATTTTAATTTTGAAATACATAATAATTTAATTAATTGATTATACTGTTTATTTCAGTAATAATAACAATAATAATAATAACATTGTTATTATCCATAAATTCAGTAGGGCCCATATCTTTTCGAAGAAATAAACAATAATTATAATAAAAAAAAAAAAAATTATAATATTAATTCAGTTATTATCTCTACGATGAGACGTTGTTATTGGTTTGATCACAAAAAATCATAAAAAATTATTGTTTTAATAATAATAATTAAGTAATTATTATTACTAACTAGAATCGCTTCACAATAGAACTGTGAATTAAGTAGATTAAAATATTAAGTAATTCAAATTGTATTATTATAATAATAACTGGTTATAATATAGTTGTAGTATTGAAGATAGTGATTTTTTTTTTTACTACACTATGTATTATTATTATAGATATAAATTGTCATGAACGATTAAAATTATTGGCAATAACTTCCTGAAAATAATAATTTACTGAAATTTGATTTATCGATTACGAACCGTGATGCATTACGTCATTATACGTTTTAATTTTACTAATAATAATTATAATAATGATTGTATATTAGTAATTATCAAGAACCTATTCTATGTCGCGGAACATTATTATATGTTTATTTTATTAATTTTCAAATTAAAAGCAATTTGCCATTTATCGATTTTATTTTTAATATAATTAATAATTAATACAATTATTTCATTTAAATTACGATTATACGATTTGTTTGATATTATTATTATGTCTTACTGCTATTTTTTTTTTGGTCCAGATATTATGTCAAGATGATAATATCATTACGATATCTACTTAGAATATAAATCGTGACATTTAGGTTGAAATTAGAGTTTAAACTCAAATCACACAGTTTAAAGATGAGAATATTTTCTATATCTGTACGTCAAAGATGGTACTACCTATGGGGTTGGAGGTCAGAGTATGAAACTACCCCTTATGTGGATTCATTGTTGAACCCCCTATACGTTAACGTATTTACATTTTATACATTTAAATATGTCAAAGGTCTGGTTTAGAGTTTTAATCTAGTTCAAATCGTAATCGATATAATTAATTGGTAAATATCACGATTTAAGATTATAATATAGGTTACTCAACGGTGAATTAATTTGGATGCCTTCTGTACTTATATTTATTTCATAAGTAAAAAAATCATTAGTGACATTATGTACAATAAAATATGTATAAATAAATGCCTTAAAAATTCTGACAACCATTATTGCTTTACGTTCACACATTTTTTTAAAAATAGTGTGTGTAAAATTATTCTCGCGGACCACCACATGACGTCTCGCGAACAACCGGTGGTCCACGGACTCTATACGTTGGTATACATTGTTTATAACATTAAGACCAGCTGAGCATTGCATGGAGCTTTGAAATCGTGTAAAATACCTAGAATAACAATATGTAACTAAATAATGTAATTTTTGTACGATAATATAAATAACGAAATTGTGAACTTTTAAAATCCCTGAAATTATTTTTAATAATTTAAATATTTAGAAATAACAAAGTATACTAATTTTAGTTAAAAATCCTAAAAATTTGAATAAAATAGTGTTAGTAATTTATTTAAACTATTGTCTGCTCTCCCTCTGTCATGCGAATCTAGTACCGCTTTAGTACACATAGTAAAACTTCTGCTAACGGTCACCTTTATGTAACGGTCATTTTTTTTTGGTCCTGTTAAATGTTATGTATATAAGACACCTCTAAAGGACTGTCACCTATAAATAGCGGTCATTGTTTCTGGTCCTTTTGGTGACCGTTGTATGAAAGTTTAACTGCATTATGTTTAGCACGTATTAGTATGTATGTTTTTCTAATAAATTGTCATATAAAAAATGTATAGCCATATAAGTTTTTGTTTGTTTTTAAATGACTGTCACTTTTAATTTAATTTGAACGTACAACCCTCGAAAATAGTCTCATTTTAAAAATTGTATTATTTATGTTCAAACTTTAATTTCAACCTGAACACCGTAATTTATGTTCTATGTAACGAAATTTTGTTATGTTGCCCATTGGTTAGACTAAGGCAATAAATGCGGATAAAACGTTCTCTTAAGTCTAATTTCACAAAATTTTACCTATAATCTATACTTATATTATTACCTATCAGTAATATGTTTTTTTACAACATTAATTAATTATACTGTATAGGTAACCGGTTTTAAAAATTATTTTCACCTGTTTTGTTGTTTTTTTTTTCAATATATTGACCTTGAGATTGCTAAAGAATTTATATAAAAATAAAAAATACATATATTCATACGGATACGGATAAAAATCGCGTGTTATTTGGACACTCATTGTCATGAAATTGCTAAAGTATTGGAGAGATTGGATGTATAGGTAGTAGAATAAGTACCTTTAATATAGGTGTTAGATGAAAACAGAGCACTACGAAAAAACGCTGCAGCAAATTTACATTATTTTACTTTGCCTCGATTTTTTAAAAATTAGTTAACTCGATAAGCATTGATTTCAAATTCTGTTAACATACATAGTGAATATATAAAGTAGACAAAAAAAAAAATATATATATATGTATATATACTAGCTATCCCGCGCTCGGCGTTGCTCGTGCCACTTTGTATTATTATTATTTTACCCATATTTATTTTTGGTTTTGGCCGTGTTAGAATTGAACGAAAACAAATAGGTGGAAAGTGAGTAGTCCACCTTCGACGGACTAAATATATTCTATAGTGAATTTTGAAGAGTGTAAATAATAGTAATAATAATAATTATAATAGTTTTCTTTTCCGTGGCAACCCTTGAATAAACAAAAATCTTATATAAATAAAACAAAGTCGGGTAAATTACACCATTTTTAACTCAAGAACGGCTGGACCGATTTTGATGATCACATGATATTTTCTGACAAATTTCTAATAATAGTTAATCACCATTTTCTTTCATCCCCGTTACCGGAGTAAATTATTTGGTGTTGCTCGTGTATATATATATAAGCGAAAATACTAAAATCGCGATTAAAAAATAGTGGGCAGGGGTAGTATGGTGAAAAACACTTTACGACTTATTCTCAGATCTACCAAATATACACAAAATTTTTTATGAAAATCGGCCAAGCCGTTTCGCAGGAGTTCAATAACAAACCCTGTGATCGGAAAATTGTATATATAAGATATATATATATGTGTGTAAGAGATACATTTTTTATGAGAGTTTACTTATACTTACGAGTATATATAAATTGACGTATTTTAATAATATATACGATGTATATTTTGGCACGGCTAAATTATTCAATTATTTAGTTCTTTGAGGGTTAGGGTCCCGTATATAGGTAACGTTGGACTTATTTTTGACAATTAATTATGATGACGTGTTCAATGGCGACGATGATGAATTTGTCGTACGCGTTTCCATCATATCTCGTGGTCTCGGGGCTTTTCCTTAAGTTATAACGAGACGTCAGAGTCTCTTGTATATTGCCACTATTTTTAGTCTGTTATACAAGACATACTCGAGTGCTGTCTATACGATTATTTACATTTAAGACGTAGAGCTTTTTTTTACTGAAAATCTCAGAAGAGACTATTATTTTTATATTTATCTATTATTTCTAAGTTTGCGTTTTCTGTTCGTAGTTATAATTCAGAAATGATGAAAACTAAATTACTAATGTTTATTGTGCATCGTCACTACCTTCCTCACTGAGGGATGAGCTGTCATATCTTAGCTGTCTACCTTGACCTTGTTTGGAGTAGTAGGTTACTAATATTGTACCAATTTCTACCATACAATTTTTAAAATTATTTTATACCTATAACTAGTTATATTCAGATCCCCCATATTTCTTTTCCCGTATCAAAATATTGAGTACGCCACTTGCTTCCTGTTCATTCCCCCGTGGATAGGCTATACTAGTACGCCTGTTATAGAGGGAAATTAGGTGGGTAGGATATATAATTATTATATTATATTGATTAATCACTGCCAACAATAACGATTAGGGCATAGATTGGTTAAACATGTTTTAAAATGCCGTGATTTATATATTTTCGTCAAATTCTGAATTTAAAATGCTAACTATAAAAAACTATTACACACAACCTTTAAATATTTTTTCATTAAAAAACAATTTATGGCGAACCTTGTGTTAAATTTTTGAGCATTTTTGATGGTTTAAAATTATTTTATTTACATAAAATAACCAAATATAGGCATGTACGAACTAAAAAAAACTAGACAATTTTAAATATGTACTTGGGATTTTCCCATCTGCAATAATGGCACACTTATCAGCAGTATGAGCTCTTTATTTTTATAAAATATAGAGAAGAATAGATGGTGATTTCGAGGTTTTCTTTTTCACAACGTATTTTTACAAAATTGTAGATACAATACATAAATGTCCAAATTACTAGTTAATATCATATTTAAAAGATATAATTGTTCAAAAGGATATTGTTGTTTTAAAATCCACTATATAGCTAGTTAATTTATAGACAATTGCCTGGGAAATAATTATTTTAAAAAACTTAGTTATATACGAAAGTATTATAATATTAATTTTTAATTTTGATATCTCGATCATTTTATTATATGGCATTATATATCACTTTCCATTATAGTATAATAATATATAGTGCATTTATGACAATAATGTGTTTTTTTTTCTATATTTAAAATCTACTTTATTTATACGCGTTTACCATCTGTTTTTAATCACATAGGAAGAAAGCATAGTATAATATGAACATCAAACGACCGATTAATTTATTTCGTTTTAACCAAAACATAAAATGCATAACATATCATAATATTTTACGCGGTTAAAAGTTTACAAAACGAGTTCGGAATATACGCGTCCATCAACTGCGTTTGCTCTAACTTATTTCGTTTATTTAAGTGGTAAAACTACACACAAATAACGCCGATGTAAACTATGAAGTCTTATATAAGACTTTATTATAATATTTTATACACAGGTTGGTAATGGACACTACTACTTATTTTACATCGAACTATTCGATAGATTGAAGTATTCGAATAGTAATCATACCTAACCTAACTATTCGGTGTATAAAAAAAAAATTCGGTAGTTCGTCTTAAGCTATCGATTGTATAAACTGTTCGGAAGTGCCCGTCACTCATATACACGGATCAATGCCTAAAATAGTAAAATATATGCAACTGTTTGCATACAATTTGCTACTGTACAAATACTCTTTATGCCCTCTTCCACAAAAATGTGTAGTCAATATATTTACATAGCTATCTAGTAATTTAAATACCTAGATATTACGCACTGTACATTTTAAATAATATATTTACTTTTATTTCAATATAAATACTATCGAATATTCTTCAATTTGGAGCATTTTTAATAAGTATAACCGACAAATTATTTTTCCGAAAATAAAACTAAATAAATAAGAATCTTGCGGATAAATTGTTATAAATTTAAAAAATCAAAAAATGCTTCAAGTAAAGTATAACCAGGTGGAAATTCCGCATATTTCGAGACATGCTGCCGAAAAAACAAAAAAAAGTATTGAGAATTTCGAAAAAATGTTCAAATAAATAAAGTACCGTTAGTTGAAGAATCACAAATATAACATAATATATTAAAATAGTATACTAAGCATGAACTACATATAACTACATTGGATACAGCACACTGCGTGTGCTACTGCGCATAATCTCAGGCCCTGGGATACGTTTATGAGCAGGCATTGTATTATTGCAGTAACAAACATATTTGGATAAAAATTTTGTTTACGATGCGTGATCGATTTGTCGACCAATAGATTTGTACTGTATATTGTGTATAGTATCCGTGTAATTTTATTTTGACGACATGCGGCTTATGACTTGTTCGTTTGATGTTTAAACATTATTTTGTTATTGTTGTTGTACCCGGTCAAATCGAACGAGTATACTTACATCCATAATAATAATCGGACATCGATAAGTTTTCCCGTTTATATAGGAAATTTTCCCCGTTAATCAGTGGCACTGTGGCACTTTTATATTTAATATAAGGCCAACGACGTGCTCAAGAATTTCCAATAGGAGGGGATTTAGTAAATGATAACCATGCATTATAAATCGTAGGATCTTCTGTTTTATATTTATCTAACCCCATAATGAGAATTTAAAACCGGATTTAAAAAAGTCGATTTTTATTCATATTTCATAATATACATAATACATATTTTTATATTTGTCCATAATTAACAACGGCACAGCTACTATCTTGGCCCCTATCATGAACAAATCAATAATACATTACTATTATACCTATAATAGTTATTATATAAAACTTACACGGTGATTTTATACAGTTCTACGTCTTTGATCATCCACGCGCTAACCCGGTCTAGGCACAGGCTTTAAAAAACCAATATTCATCATAGCACCACTACGGCCCGTTTTACAAACAGAATATATATATATATATATAAGAATTCGTAATAAGGAAAAACGAATCGAGTTTTTTTTTTTGTCCTATGTACATAATTTGAACACTTATGTATACTTCTGATGTATATTATTTTGTATTTTTAGCCGAAATGAAAAACTAATACGAGAACGAAAAGACAATATTAAATTCAATAATATAGTATATAATAAGCGCTGTTTAGTATAGTTTCACAGAGAAGAATGACACCCGGCGACATTCGTTATTACTTTTTTTTTCAACGGCTTGAAAAAGCAAGGATTTTACGACTGGGGGGAAAAAAAAAACGTCGTTCCAAGAACATAAATTTCAGCTTACGCAGAGAGACTAAAGATAATTACATTATATACACACGCACACGCATGTGTGTACACACACATTTTGATTACTATGGCATGCGTGTGCGTGTGTGTATGTGTGTATATCGTTTAAATATATTTAAGCCATGTAGGTATAATATATACTAAGATGTATTTTCGTACGTCTGTGTCTGCCACTTGATCACGATATTTTCGCGATTGTGAACACACACGTGTAGAATATACATATTATAGTTGGACAAACAAATCATTAGCAGTTTTTTTTTTTTTACGAGCTGAAAAAATAGACGTTTGAATAATAAAGAATGTTATCAAAAACCTTATGAAACTGAGTTGAAGGATGTGTGTGTGTAATAGATAAAAGTGGACAATTCGGTGTAATTTAAACGAAATATATATACGAAAAGTACTTTAATATCCCTGAAAAACAAAAAATGTTAAACAAATTTCATGCCAATAACTTATGTTATAATGTTATATACGAGGGCTAATCAAAAAGTATCAAGACTGGTAGTATCATTCGGAAAAGGAGCATCGAAGAGCAGTAGGATTGGTATCACTTGCTTCTATGACTTTTTCTGAGTACATTTGTTTTTATTGCTTCTCTATAAAATTCTTCGGTTTGATTTCACTGATATTTTTATAGTTTGGCGATTTTGTAATAAACCCAAAAGAAGAGTAACTTGACAGATTTGGAGATTTTAGAAAATTTGTCTGCATTTTTTTCCAGTTTCAGAGGGATGCAACATTTCATGGTTTTTGCCATTAAATGTCAATTGAAAAATTGAAAATGTGCCCTCGAGTGGCAGCGAGTTCCGCTTCTTTTGGATTCATTACGAAATCGTCAAACGTGAAAAAAATTTTTAGAAAAATATCGTCAAATCAAAACGAAGAAGTTTATAGAGATTTTATACGAGTAGATGTGCTCAGTATAAGTCATAGAAGCTAGGTTTACAAATCGTTTTGCTCTTCAACGCTCGGTTTCCGAGTAATATTATCAGTCTCGGTACTTTTTGATTAGCTCTCGTATCATCGATAGGTCTCTACAGTGATTAAATTAAATATTATGACATTCTAGGTGTTTAAGGATTGTTTTTAAAAAAAAATTTAAACTCGCGTTCTTTTCGCTTCTACATTTACCGATTCATATCTAAAATATAATAATAATAATACCTAATAGTATTTTGTTATAAACTGCAGCGTTTATTTTATACCGAGGAGAATGCATATTATAGTAATATCTTTCAACATGCGATGATAATAATAATTTTATTATTATTATTTCTACGAGCGGCTTGAATAATGTTTATATAGCGACGGCGATACCATCAATCGTGCGATTAAACGCCCAGTATATATACCGCTATTATTGTATTATGTACTAATAATATTATTAGTTTCAGTGTGTACGCCCGAATATTAACGTCAAATCCTTGTCAATTATACGTAATAATAATACCTATATCCCCTTAGTGGCGGTTAGATTATCCCTAAAAACTCGTTTAAAGGTATTGATTGGTGGTAGTGTGTATTTTAGTTGATTTAATCCTAAAAGCCAGACAAAACTATAGGAATCGTTTTCTACGGATTTTGATTTTTAAAATGGATTATGATTTATTTGGTTCTTCACTATGATATATTACAAACAGAAATTCAATTTTTTCATTGGAAATAATAAAAATGTTCGATTGTATTATTGGAAAATGTTCAAAAATTTACTTCAAATATTTTGCCTTCTAACTTTCATTATTACATTTTTTCAATATTTAAGAGATGGAAATAAAAATTGAATTTTTCTCTTCGTATGTGTTTCCTCGCACAAAACCAATTGAAAAAATAATAATAATATTGACAGAATTTTTAGCATAGGATAGCACTGTAGGACATCTTATATAGTATAAATTATATTGGTCTTGTTTAAAAATATTTGTTCATCAATATTACGAACAAAAATAAAATAAAAAATGCGCAATTGAATAAAGCCACAAAATGCATATATGTTTAATAGTTGTATAATAGGTAAACCCGATAAATTATTATTGTGTTTTATATGTACTCAAATTTAGTAGGTACCTATGTATAATACATTATGACGGCTCATTACCTGCGAGTAGGTACCTATTAGAATACAATATTGACCTTAAGCGGTCATTTTTTTTAAATCGTATACGTTTCATTAAGGAAAAAAACACGTAGAGAGGTGCAACTACCTAATACGTATTAATAATATATGGTTTTTAATACATCAATAAATCTCAACTCAATTGGTTCTATATATTCATATACACACGTCATGACGAGGGCCGACAACTTGTATCAACCTGTATAATATGTATTGTATATTATATTCACGAAAGGAAAACAATTACACTAATATCAAATAATAAAATAGTTTTTCTGTCAGGTTATCTAATAATAATATTATGACGATGAATCGCAATGAATCATGAAACTTACGACGTTTTATTTTTTATTATTTCACCACGGTATGGAACAAGGAAACAAAATATTCATGAAAAACGTCAATGGCCAACGTCTATTTTACAGACGACATTTGCACATAGTGCATAATATAATAATTATTAACGCACACCGGGTTTGATGACGAGACATTTTTGAAAAGAAAACAAAAATCGTTGAATATATTTAAAATAAAATTTAATGTATGATTAATGTGAACTATGTAAACTAAATGTGATTAATGTGTAATGTTGAAGGGGCGGGTGAATGATCATATTTAAGATAAAATTATCGGAATATCATTTGTGTAGCGAAAGATAATACTTTCCAATGATTGTATCTTCGCGGGATACCTATACGGATTATGAACATTTTTCGTAATCTCGTAAAATTAAATTGAACTGAGTTTACAATCATATCTCTGACAGTTTTTTTTTCGTTTGCTATTATCTCAATATCATTTGCTAACACGTTTTTTTTCTTCCATAATGATTTCACTTACGTGGCACATATTGATCACATTTTTATTATGTTATTATAATTAATGAGATATTCACGAAAATCAATATTTATCATTAATTATGATTATGACAAATATAGGCGGAGCTATAAAGTTTACGACAATGTTTTTGTTTATTTATATAAATACTTTAGCGTCGAAAAATATTTTTATTATTTTAGAACAAAGCAAAAACGGTCAACAAATTGCCTAGAGAAACTGTTTAAACTAATTGGATACCTACCTGAAAGTTTAATACTTGTACTTTTTTTTAAATGTTCTGATTTACTTAATGCAAATTGTGAATAATATATACAAAAAAAAAAACTAAAACCAAGAAAAGCAATATGTCTCATAGTTTTTTGTACACAACAAACACTCTTATGAGATTAAATTGGATTTAGAATTTTTTTTTATAGTAAAAAAAAAAAAAACAAAATGCTATAATAATACTCGTCATATTTGATTTTCATTATAACATACGACCGTATCATAAAATAATATACAAACTCAGGATATTTATAATATACAATACCATTTGAAGAAATAGTTGATTTAACATAAGGATTCATTTTTACAATATTGTATTTGTGATGTTTTTAATTCTGAGTTCAGCTCAGGTATGTATTGGTTTTGCTATTTATGTGTGATTTTTAAGTTTTTTTTTTTTTGTAATTCAGGGAAAAAATGATCGGAGAAATTTGTAATGTTCACAGAACATTAATAATACCCTTATCCAGACGTAGTTAAATATTGTGATGATTTTTAATCTATTTAAAGGCGTTTGATATTTTCGAATTAGTTATTATAGTTGGTTGTATTTGAATAAAAGTGTTTTGAACCAGCTAAAATACCTTAAAATTCAACACAATTTTGTAAATCTGGTACATAAATGTAAAAAGTATAAAAAATAATCTCTCCTATTCAAATAAATTATTATTACGTAAAACGGCAAATTTTTTTAATTTTTTTTTTTTATGCATTTCTTCATTTATTTTTTTACATTCAGCCGCGTTTTACATTTTTACTGTGATATACCTGATGTTGAATTTATAATTCGAATCCGGTCGTATAATTCACTTAATATAATACTCCAGGCGATGCATTTATTAATTTTTTTTTATTTCTTTAAATACATTTTTTATTTATATACTTATTTATGAGTATTAACCATTTTTATAATTTTTTTCTTGCTTTATTATTTTACTAATTGCAATGATGTACTTAAAAAATAATAATGAGCATTATGCAATAATTTATTTATATATTACCTATATAAGCGTTTAAAGTTCAAATGTTTATAATAAATGTAAAATCCGCGGCATTTCAATACTTGTTTAACAGAATATCACTTAAAATTGTATTTTTTACGTTAGCAATGCTAATTGTGTGCAGGTATAAATTAAAATTACTCGATATATATTATACCTACCCAACTTCTCACCTGCGTCCATCAGCATTAACACCTCTTTTTTCTGTATATTTGTATTTGTTAAATGTTATAGCAACGAGATATTGATAAATTTAAAGATAAAACCACCATTAAATTAAAATTATATTAAATATCTGTTTACTGCGGCTTCATTAAAACACGTTTCTTTAAACACACTATACGAAAATGTAGAATAATCGTACATAATAATTTGAAACGAAAACCTATATTTGTATCGAACAAGAATAAAATATAAAAAAATTTTAATTTATAATTACATGCAATTTGTTTTATATATATATGTATTTAATTTTTCAGAAAGTTGCGGAATTCCTGACATGACATCGATATCGGATATCGACGAGGACGTCATAAACCGCAATTTGCAAACAAGATACTCGGAAAATCATATTTACGTATCCTTTTTGACTATTTATTGAAAATTATAATAACACGATCGAACATAATGGTAATAATATGTTATATATAATTAATAATCCCTGTAATTTTTTTTTAAAAAAAACGGGGGAAAACCCGCATAAAAAATGTCAATGAATCAAAGATACTTGAACTAAATAATAATTATAATAGGTAAATAGTAACAATACAATTATAATAGTACCTATAAACAAATTTACTATAACTTACTAAGTTATTTAATTAATAAGTAATAATTTATAAAATTTATAAAATATTTAAAAACAATTTTGAAAGTATTTATAAATATTTTTCAGTAGCATCTGCATTCATAGTTAAATACGTATTCTAAATAAATTTTAAAATAATATCAATTTGAATTTGTACAATCAAAATGTATTTTTTAAAGTTTCAATCTTTTAATAGGTATCTCTACTGAATGCCCTCCTACATCATGTCATTTGTGCCATTGTTTTAAATAACTTATTCTTGTTATGCATACACTCATAGGTAGTTGTAAATTTCATTCGCTCAAATAAAAAAAAATAATAATAAAATAGATACGGATGTACTTCGCACGTTGGGTAGGTCACTGTTGTAGGTGTAAAGTTGAGAAAATATAGGATGTAGAGAAGGAATCTAAATTACGTCTGTACGCAAAGATTAATCTTTGCTAACGAAAAACGATTCTGAGCGGAATTCGATTATACATATTTTGAAAGGCCGTAATATTTACGATTTGAAAATAATACATTTCGTACATTTTCCTGTTTTTCCTATATTTTTTCTGGTTTTTCTCATTTATTATAAATATCGAAAAATGACCAAATTTCTTTTCAGAAAAAGTGCTACACTTGAAAATTGGAGCAATATTTCTGATTGAAAAGTTGTTCACAGAAAAAAAAAACATTATTGTAAAACCAATATATTATTCACTTTGCTCAGAATCTACATACAAGTATAATATTACTTATATATGCCATAGGTGATATCAGAATGGATTAAAAAGTAGAAAAAATCTGTTGATCGATGATAAATAATCATAGTTTGTACACAGAATTCTGTGAGTTGTACTTGTTCACAATAACTGTTACCACGTCGACTCTAATGAACCATTATAGCATCTATACCAATATTTTATTACATTTATTATAAAAAAAAAAGCCATGGACCACAAGGGGATTATCTATCGGGACAAGCTGACGCTGGTAATATAATTAATATTTATTATTATTATTATTATTTATTCATATTATTAATATTTATCGAAAAGCAAGATAAAATGGTAGGAATTTTGTTAGATGGATTCAAATGTTGAAAACATATTATGATTTACTAAGTTCTTAGCTAAGATACTTAGCAAAAAAAAAAAGTATTTTCAGCAAATATTTAAATATTTTCAAAACTACAATCTCATTTTTGTTTCCAACATATAATAACAAAAATGCAAAAGAATCATAATTCGCTTTTAATTGAAATTCGTGAAACACAATTCCTACAGTTTTGTTTAGCTTTTAGGTTATATTAAAATATTTATTTAAAATATATACCGTTAAAAATAAGTTTAACTCATTAACTTACCCAGGTTTTTCCTAAATTCCAGGATTTCGAGAAACTAAATATGCACTTGAATTTAAATATCGCGTAGGTATATTATATAATAGAGGTATCAAGGTGTATCCTCCTTTTATAGATATTTGGATATTGCTAATTTTCAGATAATTAATAAGGAGCCAGGGGACAATAATTTACTGGTAACAATTTTCTCCTCTCAACATATTCAAAATACCATAATTTCGAATTATGGTTCTTACTTGTTGTAATTATCGATTTATCACGCGATTTTTCTACTTTTATAAACTATGACCTTCCAGAGGTGGCCTTTATCTGTTTTCCTTTATTTCTGTATAACTACGTGGTTTTTCAACTGGTAATGATTTAGGTTTTAACTCAAGACACTTATTTTTTGGAGCTGTATTAAGTTTTAACGGGGTGGATTTTTTTCTTCTCCAATATTATTGCTGCAGGCCGCTGTGTCTACATTATTCCCGTATCATTATTCTAACAACTGGGTACTACCCGTAGAGACCTTTATCAATGGCTATACTACTATAACATATATCATTGTGGCATTTGGTTTATATTTTTTATATTTTAAAAAAATTTAAATTTGAGAAATAGTGGTATCACTAATAGAAAAAAATATCAACTCGACTGTGGGACTTATTGAAATAATATTATTACGATGTCCGGGTGTTGCACGATAATTCTGTTAAACTTCAGGAGATATTTCTATACTAAAAATTCAACAAAATAAGTTCTTATGACCATTATCGAATTCTCAATGACAATAAGGTAGATATTTCGATTTTTGTGTTTTTCGATTGAACGTAAGTTTATTCATAATAACATTCATATTTGTTCAACAATTGATCCTATAAAAAATTTGAATACACTGCTAAAAATATTATCAAATTAGTATTAAGAAAAAATACCTTATAAGGTTCCTACCTTATTTTTTGGGTAAATGGAGTACCTAACACAAATTTTTTATTACTTAAAAATATAGAAATTTAAAAAAATTTCAATAGTATTTTATGAAAATAATTTTTAAAGTAAGGGATTGCAAATTGCACAAAAACTTCGAAATATAATACGCTTTTTAAAGGTGTACATAATTTTTTCTTTAATATGTACAAGTTCATATGTAAGGAAATAAGATAAAAAACCAGGTACATTATTTAAAAAAAAAAATTGTATTTCATAAAATTAAAACAAGGTTATACAGTCTACACTTATTATAAAAGCTGTTCAAAGTGTCCGCTGTTTTGCTTCAAACAAGCACATGCTCTTCCATGTATTTATCTTCCGGTTACTCCTTTTATCATCAGTGATGACTCATCACTTTTAATCACAATAAGTGCAAAAAAATTCTCTCCCTCAGTTCTTCAGAATTAACTTTTTGGTGGTAAATTTGTTTTTTGAAGTATCTTTAGACTAAACAAATTTAAAGAACTTAGCCACTTAGGTCTGATTACCTAGGACGTCATGGAATCGTGCCTTCTCTGTCGATCCAAGAAGTGTCTAATGATCCAAATAATTCTTTGAAGACAATTATATTCTCGATAAATAGCAAAAAATAGTGGCCTCTTTTGAAAGTTTAACGAAGACATTGAGTAAAAACTGTTATTAATTTTGAAGTTTACGTGAAATTGACACTTCTTATCTTAAACATAATTTTTGTAAGATAAAATTGAATTTTTTAGAATGTCCACATTTTTAAGTAATATAAAATTTGTGTCACTCCTTTTACCCAAACATGTGTGAGAACTTTTCTTGATGCTAATTTAATTACATTTTGAGCAGTATATTCAAATGTATTATAGAATCAACGGTTTAGCAGGTATGAACATTATTATAAACTAAACTTGCGTTCAACCTAATCGAAAAAAGTAAAAACAATTTTAAAAATCTCCTTTATTATTGAAAATTCAATAATGGCCATGAGGACTTTTTTTAATTATAATTGAGATGTAGAAATACCTCCTGAAATTTGATAAAATTATCGTGTAACACCTTGTATTATTATTACCTTAATCGCAATAATATACGTTTTGTTCAAATAATCGATAATATATTAAAACTTTATAGGAATTCATAATAATCCATAATATTTAAATATTTTAAAATCGCATCGTGCCGACTATGGCGATTTGCCATTTTTTTTTCGACTTATCAATATACTACATTACTTTATTTAATAATGCCACACTATTTTATCAATTATTGAATTTTTAATGTAGGTTGTGACTGATAAGCATTGTGCCAAACAGATAAGAAATATACACGATTTGGAATGTGTCTGTACAATAATCACATGTTTACATTTATCACGGGTTCAATGATTATAATATATTTTATTATAATGTTTACCCACTATTACAGGAAATGATTACTCGTTTGTACTAATACGCACAACAATTAAAATTGAATGTTCTTGCTGTGGTGTTTTATAATTTAAGAATAAGAAATTATTTTTTCTTTTTATATACATGTATATTAGATAGGTATATATAATTTTGAATTATTTTTTTTCGTCGTTTTACATAAAAATATAATATATACGTATGTAAATGTCATATATATATATGACATTTGGTTAGTTAGGTTTAGGCATGGATAAATTAGCATATTTTAGTTGAGTTTTTTGGAGATAAAAGTGTTTTAAAAATATTATTTCACATTATACTGTTATAAATATAACACTTAGAAGAGCTCAAAAATAATAAAAAAAATCAATTAGTTCGGTATGTAAAAAAAATAAAGCTGTTTTTTTTTTTTATGTGAACACTTTTTTATACCAGTAAGCTTACTCCGATGTATACAATGTAGACTCTTTTCTGAAAAAACATTTTTTTGAGGTGATACTTTAAGGAGGCCATTTTTTAATTTTTTCAGAAGTTTTCCAAAAAAACTGTAAAAAGTGAGAAAAAAAGAGAAAATATATTAGTAAAATATTATGATTTCGGTTATATTATATACTAGCCGACCCTGCAATGCTTTACCATTTTTAGATAACAGTGTAAATAATAATAATAGTAATGACTAATAATAATAGTTTTCTTGTCTGTGACAACCAAATTATAATCCATGTCACCAAGGTAATCCATGAATAAATAAAATTAAATAAATAAACAATAATATATTCGTATCAAAAATACCTAAAATCCTAATTATTGATATTTCGAATAGATCTCTAATTTTGTTGAAAATAAAATATAGCCCATATTACTCGCTGATAATGTAACTTTTTTATAGGCGAGAGAAATTTTAATATCGGTTAAATAGTTTTTGAGCTTATCCATTACAAACATACAAACAAATATTTTATATTTATTAAAAAAACAATTAATAATTAATATAGATATACGGAATATATCTGTCTGAAGGAGTTGAAAATATCCTTTTTAATTGCATTTAGGAAATTGGTAAATGTTCCTAATACACAATGTATAATTTAAACTCGAGTTAAATTTGTAAACAAATTTTTTAGGGCGATTACATAAATGTAATATTTTGATAATTTCGCAAATAATGCGATCACAGTTAATAAAAGCAATACTCGTACAATGCGTAATTTACCAACGAATTACTAATCATAACATTACGCGTTTGGCTATAAAATAGTATAATGATATGTAACGTAAACAATTTTATAGATCCCGATAAAAAAAATAGTTTGCTACTACTATACTGTATTCTATACTATTACTAGTATTAATATGACTACTATACTCGCTTACTATGAATTGTAGCCGTTATAATCTTTATGTTAACAACTTGTCTACCAGAAATATTTCTCCGATTTTCAAATATAGTATTTTTTCTAATTTTATATTTTCTAATAATTTTTAAAAACTCAGAAAAAATATAAATATTAACTAAAATGTCAAAATTAACTCAAAGCCGTTTTTACTTGGTACCAAAAACATACTGGGAAATGGGGACACACATTAAACATGTACATAACATGTTTCCCATAATTTTCGAAGTACACACATTTTTGTTTTTTCCTCAAAAAACATGAACCGTGTTTATGGTTTGAATACAACTTTTAAAAAAATTACTGTGAGAGTTTAAACTTAAAATCAATATATTTGTATTTTAGATTCTGAATGTAGCGAAAAATGTATTGGATCTACAAAGAAGTTTTTTTTTTTTTGATACTGTGTACACAAATCCTACCAGAAATCTAGCTCCGAAGTATCAACTATAGCACTTTTTTTAAATTTTCCTGGGATGGTACTTTAGGCAGGTCATATTTTAATTTTCCCAGAAGTTTTCCGGATAAATGGGAAAAACGTGGTAAAAACCGAGAAAACTCAGGAAAATAGGTACAATATTGAACAAATATTGAAAATATATAATACATATGTAATAATTCTACCAAAATGTGACATATACATTGTTGACAAAACAACACTATTAACCGAACTCGGCTCAGAATCGTTTTTTGTTAGCAATGGTTAATATAGTTAATATATATGGTTAATATATATGGTTGCGTATAGATATACATTAAATTTCCATTTTACCTTACCAACTTCTCACCCAAAACTGTGGCCCACCCACGTGCGAAGTGTGTCCGTATTTTTTTTTTTTAGGTATATCTTATATTTGTATATAGACATCAAGTAAAACATAATTGGATACATTTTTTGATTAATAATGTTTGAATTCCAAAATTGTATTTTACTTATTCTATATAATATATACTATAAATAATAGACAATTTTCCTCTTGAAACAGTTGCACATCTATCAGCAGTATCGACATTTTTTACAATTATTACTGTAATAAACTTGTATGTATTTTTAAAACGTTTAAAATTTTCGACGGACAATATTTAATTAAATATTATTATTTTAACGAGCGTATAATCGACAACCGTGCGGTCGTATGATAATATTATATTATAGGTAGCTTTATGAATGACGAGCCGTCGACGATTATCAAATAATATCCACACGTAGCGTGTCGTCGAGTAATATACGTCACATTTTTTTCTTCGTGAAATCGTTGGTCGTTATTTGTATTCACAGATCATAACTAATAATATTATATATAGGTATACCTTGTCGTATTGCACCTATAAATACTATTGTCATTAATCGTGTTATCGATTTAAAGTAGTATCTCATTATAAGTATTTTATGTTTATAGAGTTGTTTGGATTCAATATGCAACTAATATCATTTTTCGTCGCATATCGATGACATAGACGGATAGGTATTTATAATTTTTTACTTTTTATTCTGTCGCTATTATGAGTTATATACAAGGATGTATACGTGTAATACTTATTTGCAGTGCGTAAAACTTAATTTTAAATTCTGCGCTGAAGAGCGATATTACAGGTTTTGTAGCTCTCCCCTACCTATTTTCTTATATTATGTTCGACAAATAATTTAATACACTGCGCATTGACGATACCCACGAATTTTTCAAAAACAAATGAGTTTAACAAATTTCGAGTGAGCAGAGCATAATATGATTAAAATCGTAATCGTTTTACAGAATACTACTGTCCGAAATTGATTTTAGAACCCGCCGGCACCGGACATTTTTAGATTCCTTGCTGCAGTGTATTATTGGTTTATTGTAATGCATGTTTTTCTTTATGTTAACAACTTTTCTACTAGGCACATTGCTCCGATTTTCTAGTGAAGTATTTTTGCGATTTTTTATTTTCTTAATAATTTTCAAAAAACCCCCAAAATTGGGAATATTTATCAAAATCTCAAAATGAACTCAAATTCGATTTTCCTTGGTATCAATACCTTTACCCTATAATATTTAGTATTTTTTTTTTTAATCGTATTATTTTATAAATTATACCCGTTCAATAAAACAATCATTATCGATTAGAAATAGTATTACTCGTACACAATTATTTGTATATATTAAAAATAACCTTAAGTCTTTAAAATGTGTTAATTTATTACATAAAACACGTACAACATACGAGTAATAAGGTTTTTTTATTTCACAAAGTTTATCGCATATATTCAGTGATTACAAATTGGGTGTATAGTTTAATTATTATTTTACCTATATACAGTTTAAAATGAAACTCAAGAGACTTCTTAAAATTAGTCATAATAACCGATTATTATAATAACCAAAATGATAAAATACAATTTAAAAAACTAGATTTCGTACCTATATGATATTTATATGAATTTTGAATTATAATCAATGTGCCATATTTTTATAACTTAATCGTGACTTCAATGCACTTCAATTTGCAAAAAAATAAAAGAAAAAAGTTGTTTTATTATTTTAAAATTAAATTTAGATTGTATTAAAAAAAGCTGTCTTAGGATAATGAGGATGAGTACAGCTACTGTTATAGGTGAGAAATTGGAAAGGCAGTAGAGGAGAAATTTATTGTTTATCTGTATGCAATGATTAACCATTGCTAACGAAAAAACGAATCTGAGCAGAGTTCAGTTGATAGTGTTGTTTTGTCAACATCATATATTTTCTTTAATAATATTTGTTTAATATTGTACCTATTTTCACGTTTTTTCTAAGTTTTTTCCATTTATTGGGAAAATCAAAAAAAAAAAACTCACTAAAATACTACCCCCAGTCAAATTTCCTTTTAGTAAAAGTGCTATCATTGTAAATCGGAGCAATAGAAAAGTTGTCCACAGAAAAAAAAATATCAATATAAAACCAATTCATTTTTCTCTCCACTCAGAATCTAAAATATTACCTTCGATAAAAGTTCAACACAGACATTATAGACAATAGATTTTTCCAATATAATCAAAAATAACTGTCATGACATCCGTATCGTCATTATACAGACATCATAATAATTGATAAAAAATAATTTGTACATACAATATAGGGTTTTTGCCGGGACCTTCAATCTAAGGTCATACACCCGATATATTACTACAACCGGTGTCATTATAAACGGTATCTACTTTATATACTTTGTACGCTATTAAATGATGCAATGTATTCATAATAATGTACACATTATGCATTTTACATACTTATGTACTTATTTATAAACATATCCCATTATAAATGTGGGCAAACCGAATATATTATTGTACAGTAAATATTGCATATCTGCTTATACTGAGTAGAATATGTGATCCTTAATAAGAAAAATATTATTTCGTAATGTATTAACTGTTTATCTGTTTTATTGGTAGATAATAGTTTCACTTTTGACGAAGTAATTTTGATTTTCTTAACAGTTTTCATTATTGGAGTAAACGGATAAATTTACAATACAAGTTTCATTATTTACGATTTTTTTTTTTAAATTTATCTAAAAAAATAATCGCAAAGACATGGAATGTTCGCAGAATAGCTAGTTTATATTAGCTTTTTCTAGACGTGGTAACACTTTCAAAATATTCTGTCAATTTTCTAGCTATATACATTTTACATTTTTTAGTTTTTTAGTACATATAATCTTTATGAATTCTATCCTTCCAGAATATATTTAAAGGTAGAGAACCTTGAATCTTTGTTACAACGTTGGTACCGATATATAATGTTTGATAATAGTAACTAATTATACGCATTTCTGTTAACGTTTACCCACGTTTCAAGTAAACAATTTCAAGTATAGGCATTGACGAACGAATTAGGAAGCGAGTGTACGCCGTATAACCTCAACTGTACCACTGATTATACGAGTATAGACTGCGAGCTTGTGAAATATTCGATAACATAATAATACCGTAGATACTCGAAATTGGGCATTTTTGATCTTGAAAAACAATATATATATTTTCGATACTCTTAAAAATATTATTTGCCGAAATTGCTAGTTGTCACTGGGTTACGGTCTATACGTTTACGGACACTTTTTTTCATGGCGGTCGGCGGTGTTTTGAGCGTAGACATAATTTTCAAAAAAATAAATTTGACATTTTCTGACGTAATGCACTGAAGTATAATATACCTGTAATAGTCCCAAATAGTATGACTCAAATGATTTGAATTGAATTTAAGTTTCGTTTTTTGTTTACAATCATTACGGAATCATTTAGGCTTTATTTTAAGTTTTAACGCAATTTCAATTTTCACGTCTACTGTTATTATACATTTCATGAGTATAAAATTTTAAATTTCAAAAGGCCACCTACCCCCCCGTTTTGGAACACAGATTCGGTTAGTGAATATTTTTCTAAAAATATTGATATGTTAGAATATGTTCGATATTAATATAGGATTATTTATGAGTTAAAAACGTCAAAACAGTTTAAAATTTAGAAAGGGTAATAAACTTCGTACCATCCATTTTCAGATTAAAAATAATTGATAATCCACTCTGCACGCGTACCTACTCGACCGATCTAAATTTCAAACTATTATGACTCATTATAAACGGTAAGTCCGATATAATAGTGTTATAACGCGAATTTCATAATATTTTTTAAGTAGATACATGGATTACATAGGTGTTCGTCTATATATACAAAATGTGTCGAAATAAAGCGTGAACGATCGGAATGAGACCGAAATCGAATTCACTCAACTAAAATCGTCGCATCCCGAGAAATGTATCGGATCACAAATACTGTTGTCGGCCGTCATTATCGGCGAAACGGGGCGTCGTATCGATCGACCGATTATGTTGTAATATTATTATCATCGCGATATGACGACTGTTGTTCGGCAGTCGCTTGATTTCGTTCATTCCGTTCGTGGGGCCGAAATCGACCGACCGGAGACTGTCGGCGGCGGTCGCGCGAGCCACGATGACTCACGCGACGGCGGTGGCGGATGCCACCCTCGGAAAATAATGTGTTTCTTGTGACGATGGCTGCGGTGCGTTCGATACTCGGGGCACGGACGGCCCGTAAAAACCGTTCGTATACCTTACCCCGCGCCATCGTTGTCTCCATCCTTGAAGCCGGTGGCGTATTTAGGATTTTGCCGAGGAGAGTGATATTGAACGCATACATTTTATCATATATTGTGTAACGTGTACCTAAGTTGTAACGAAAATCCCATTATTTATAATAAATAATAATATAATATACCGATACATTTTTATGTTTTTAATTCATAAGGCAATCTGTCCTAAAATTATCATTGCAAGTAATTATAAACTAAGTATTATTAATTTATTTACTATTTTTGTTTTATACAATAAAATGTACAAAACGTTTGGATTTTTCTTTTCTTTAATATATTGGCTATACATACGAACACATTTTTGATAAAAGTAAAGACCTTTTTTATTTTTGTTTTTAAAATCTCGATAGTGGAGGATCTGTGCTAACATTACTACCCCGCTAATGTTATAAGTAAAGACATTGCACGATTTACTATACCTATGTTTAACAATTTAATTATTATAATAATTAGTGGTCCGATGGATATTTGATTTGTCGGCCACTAAGTATTTCTTTTCGTCATACATTCCTAGGTCAAATACTTTGTGTACTTATAATATAATAGTAGTGGCACTTCAATAAAACAGTCTCTTTTTTTTTTTTTCTTCGACAATAGACCACTGTATTTCGTGGCAATATTTTATCGAGTTACACCTTTTGTATATTAATAATATAATATTTGTATGCGTCAGATAGGTATAGTATTGCAGGTACTCAAACTCAATAAGAACCTATTACCTACCGCGTATTTGTACATAAATCGAATAAATATTATCATAAATTTATAAAACTGGTGGTAATTTTTAATTTAATTTTGTTTTTCGTGTACTTTGAAAGTATTAATTTTTATTTTTTTTTACTTTCTCAATGAGAATAATAGAATTTGTACTTAGGTTAAAAAAGAAAATGGTCGAACTGTAGTCGGGTCAAAAAAATGTAATGGTTGAACTGCACTTAAAATAATATTACATTGTGGGATAATTTTACAAGCTCGAAAATTTTCTTTTTAATTATATATTATATAAAAAACACTCATTTTTAACTACGCCAATGATTAGTATTGTAAGTGATAAATAAGAGAAACAAGTACTTTGAAAACTTTTGAATTACGTTTATTTTTGAAAAATATTGTTAAAATACTTTTTTTGACCTAAGTATTTAATTGGACTATCAACTCTTTTTTCTTAGTCCAAATGCCATTTGCCTTATCTTTCTCTATTATTAATTTTCTAAATATTATTTTTACGTGCGATTCAATAAGTACCTAGTGCATGAATCATCGATTCACGAAATTATAAAACGTCCTGTTTTATTTTCTTTTTTCAGTACACAATCTATCATATAACTTTCGTGGTACTGACTTAAGTTTATATATAATTATTCTTAAAATCATGTAATAAAATATGGTTCGGAGAACTATTTGATGCGTATTTATATATTATATAGTAGTTTTCTAGAAAATATTTTGGCGAAAATCGTTGGGGGTTTTTTTTGACGTTGAAGGATCGAAAAATCTTTTATTCAACCGAATCCCTGCAGCAGTTGAAACACTGTATTTTTATTTAATGTTTCTTTTTCTTATGTACCATCACGAATATAGAAAACCATACACGACGTATATTATACGTATTATATAGGTATAGGTACTTACTCGGTTTTACAAGCCCTCCGGGATTTCCTTTCGGGTTCATATTTATTTTTTTTTCTAACTCGGGGCTTATTAAGATAGGTAATGCATCAAATCACATATAGCTCATATATTTTATACTCTTTTAGTTTATACATAATACATATACCTATTTTATATTTTATACAACTTCAATATTGTGACTATATATAATATCGATTGGCTTACGAAATTATATCAAGTACGCGTGTCTGCAGTATTATTTGATTAAGATTTATATTTATATTTGATTTATCTTAAGGATTGAATGAAAACAATTCTTAAAAATAAATAAATTCTCGGTCATCTACAATGGAATACTTGACCATCTTCGGAATTCAATTAGGTACTACAATATTAACGAAAATAATACAAAGAATCGAAACGAGTATCAAAAAAAAAGTTTACAACTGTATTTCTTTAATGATATACCTATTGTAATCTTATTGCATATACATTTTATCTAAAAATTTATTTAATACAATAAATCCTGTATTATAATATTATAATACTTGTATTATTTTGTAAATCTAAACATGAACTGAAAGTTTCGGAAAATGTATTTAAAAAAAAAAAATTAAACTTTATAATACCGAGTTCGATCCCTATCGGTAATGACTAGAAAATTTACGGAACAACCTACCTTTTTTTTTACTTAAAAGATTTTTTTCAACATTCAAATTAATAGTTTTAACACCACCATCAGTTATTATTATGTTGCGACTTAATAGTTAAGATAGAATATAAATTA
This sequence comes from Cinara cedri, assembly GCA_902439185.1. NCBI lineage: Eukaryota > Metazoa > Arthropoda > Insecta > Hemiptera > Aphididae > Cinara > Cinara cedri. The sequence goes on along the minus strand of CABPRJ010000053.1, from coordinate 77,599 downwards.
TGCTTATCTTAAAACAACTGATGTCAAATTAACCACTATATTAACTTAACTTAACAGCTATATTTATAGCTTAATATAGGGATCCCAGATTATGTATTACAAATACGGGACATTTTATATCTCACTTATAATTTACATATATTGCAACAAACTATGTGGTGGGAGGGGATACTAAGGACATAGCCCTCAAAACTAGTTCGTAATTCAAAAGTTATCTATTCAACACCAAAAGTTTAAGAAAAATAATGTTAATATGTCAAACTGACTTATTAATAAGTCAACATAATTTAAAAATGTAATTTATCTACACTTCTATAGTGATATTTATTACCCAATCTGATGATAACACGTTAATTTGAGTTATATAATTTAAGAAATAAAAAAAATTAAGGGACACACGGCATGGAAGAATCGAAATACGGGACAAAAGTGTTGTTCAGAATATTTGGTTGGGACACCGCAACGTTTGTCTCAAATACGGGACAATCTCGTATAATATGGGACGTATGGGATCCCTAGCTTAATATGAAATCAACACCAAGCTTACTCCAGCTGGAAATCTACACTCAAATGTGTTTAATAATCACACTTTTTATTGTAAATTCAACACCAGATTTCTATATGTGTGTTAGACTTTTTAAGACGTCAACATCCTGGCGATTTTTGAGTTATTTGTAGACATTTTGTCAGATATAAATTAAACAATATTATGTATCCTATCTTGCCAACTTTTTTTTTACTCTATTGGTTAAAAGTTCGATTGCGTGGTAAAACGGATTCATTTCGTCATTTGATACCGGAGCATTCGTCGAACAGAAATCAGGATGAATAAATAAGTAAAACGCATTTTATGGAGTTGTACATAGAATGATTGAAACACACTCTGATAAACGTACCTACCAAAATTATATGTCTTGTATATTCTGGTTTCAAAATTATTGTTTTTTTTTTTTTTTAAATTAACTACAATTTTATAATCGGTAATTTAAGTTTCAAATAAATAAATAGTAAATTATATACAATACACATACCTAATATATTTGTTTTAATATTTCTGAAAAGGTTTTAAATTCTCACTATAAACGCAAATTTGTGTGCAAAACTCGAGAAATTATTTTATGACAGCAGATATTGTTTTTTTTAATTACGCCAGGGAATAATAAATTTAGCACTTATGTAGATAATTTGCTGGCGAAACGTTTATTACCTTATTTTGTATGTAGGTACCTACAAAATTTTTATAATTTCCTTTGATGTCAAACATCGATTAGTAAGGCGTAATTACATTATATCTAAAATTAATTAAATTAACGGTTGAGGTTTATAGTAGGTACATGAATACAGATTTATCATTTTATCTTAGTTTGAAATAAAAATAATTCATCATTTGTTGTTTGTTAAGTTAATTTTTAGTACCTATATAGTTGCATTAAATACATAATATTATAAATATTTATTAATACGTAAAATTTTTATCGACATCGATGAAAAATACAATAATTATGATTTGTATTGTGAATTTTATTTATATATTTCATATAGTTAAAATCCTTTTTGTGATTATATTAACATTATAATAATTGCTCTAAGATGTAGGTAAAAATATTAAGTGTATATAATAATAATTTATTGTATACAATAACTGACAAAAATATTTAGTATAATTTTCTCACGTATTTACGCGTTAATTATATTACCTATTGTTGCACAGCGTTAAAATGTCGAATGCAGTAGATATTATATTATACTCGTATAGTATTTAAACGACTTCTTTCAATTTTTCGAAAATAATAGCTAAATTAAAAATATTATTATAATTACCGACAGTAACCAACGAGTGTACTTGATACTGTGATAAACTATGATAATATTCTACGAAACAGTTAATAATAAACATGTTACAATATTATTATTATTATTATTATTATTATCATTAATTAATGAACTATGACCGTCTAAATTGTAATTCATGCTCGTATAACCATGTTAACGTAATTAATTGATTTCTAATTTCATAGTGAATTACGATTAATAATGATATCAGGTATGTGTGGAATGTGGATATAGTGTAGTTAAACGTAAAATCATATCTGTAACATAATTTTTTCTTTAAAAAAATACTTATCTCTAGAAAATTCTTAATACCAAATGAATATACGTACATATTTGTTATAAATAATGAGTCCTAACCTAATCATGTTTTTAAGCAAAATCGAATTTTGAGTCTTTTATAATGTGTTTTTTTATTACATCCCGCAAAATTATTAATACAAAACAGGTCTATCTATGTATGTCATTACATAGAACTGAACTTTACTTTCTTCTTTTGGCGTAGCTACTATCTATGAGGACACCTATATCTCAATCTTGTACCATTTTCTTCCCATTTTTACTATACACAACGCTCTCAAATCATTTTATGCACCATCTAACCATCTTTTTCTGGTCCTGCGCGTGACCTTTTTTATACGCGTTCATTTTAAAACTGATTTTAATGGTTTATTTTTATTTTGACATATTTTATGGCTTTACAGCTGAATCTTTTGAACCTTGATAGATAGTTATCAGTCCCATATCTATTAGTTTTTATAGTTCTCTGTTATATTTCTTTCGTCAACTAGGTATATATCAGATATATATAACTATTTTTGAAAGTCCTCATATTTTATTTCCATCGTTGCCTAGATCTCATATCCATACGTCAGAATTGGTATTATTTAGGCTGCATACAGTCTATTTTTAATTCTTCTAGACAATATTTTAGTGTTCAGGTACTAGATTAAATTATAATCTCCTTAGAATAAACACTTGATTAATTTGATCAATATTTTTTGCTCTTCTTACAGACCCATTGCAATCTCTTTAAGATCCTTCATCACAGTTCTGATTTTTGGTCTTACATGATATTATATTATTGTAAAAACATTCGCGTAGTTTTAAAATGTTTTATTATTACGGACACGATTTTCTATATTATCGCAGTCGTTACAACACTATACGTCACGATTTCGGTAGCAGCGGTGGCATTATTATATTGTGTTGTATTGTGCGATTTACTAAATGTCGGTCAGTGATGGCGATTTCTTACAAATCCCGTAGTATACTAATAATATACTGGTACACTCATTATGCACCAGTGAGATATATGTATGTAGGTACTTATTTCTTTCTCTGATTATTAATTTTTTTTCACCCTCTTTCAACCCAGAACGTGTTTTTATTTTCTTCTGATAATATATAGCTATATACACCGCCGCGAAACAGTATAGACCACTCGACCTATTTTCGTATTGTCAAGAGCGGCGCAAAAGCCACCGTTCTGTCAACAAGTCCTATTATACGTGCATGCAGTTATCGCTATTAGAAACAAAAAAAAAAAAAAAAGCGATCCTTTAGATATGATGTATCGGCGGTTTTTTTCTTTCTTTCGGGATCGATGCTGTTAGATGATTACGAACACGTCGTCTTACGGTTATATAAAATCGATATAATCGCCTGAGTACCGAAGCGAATAAAACACTCGTTTCAAATAATAATATCGTACTATAGCACGCAGTGAGTGTAAATAATATAATAATGTGTACTTGTATTGTCACGACGCTGGTGGTGTACCTACTAGGCGTGTAATAATAATCTTCGACCCGTTATCGTCGTCGGTCGTTGGGTAGAGTATATGTACTCCTTTCGTCCTCCCCTCATCCACCCCCTACAAATACCCACATCTGCTCCCTCCAAATACCCTCTTGCCGCCACCTGCCGGAGCCGTACGAAACCGAAGAAACGACCACCTGTTATACCGCGCTCGGTACGTGCCGTGTACCTACGAGTATATAATAGCTCGCCTTTTCGTAGTTGCACGTTGTCATATGAACATAACTAGAGCAGAGGATATGTAACTCTAAAAAAACACTAAATATACAAGCATTTGAAACCCTAAAATATTTACCAATTATGCTCTAATATACAATAAAAATATTAACTATCTAAAACACATATAAAAAATAAGGAAACAAATTACTTATCTAATTTAATAATTTAATAATTTAATAATATGCCACTTATTTGATGAAACTTATACTTTTATTGATTTACTTTAGTAGACATTAGTATATTTACATTACATTGACTGATTGATTTAGATATTGATTTATACATAAACTGCCGCCCCCCTCCAAAAAAAAAAAGATATTTAAAAATGTTTCATAAAGTGAAAAAATATGCAATGCTAAATTATGTATTAAGTTGTCATAACAAGAAACAAATTTTTTCTAGTTTTTTCTTACCGCTGTAAAATACTCATATGTAAGTAGTATAATATTATATATTATACTACTTATATATATAGTATTATAGTATAATACTAATACTGTAGAAGTTCTCAGCTCTAATCGCAACAATAATAATAACTACAGCATAATATTATTATAATACAGCGCTAAAAATATCAAAAATATTCGCGTTTTTCAGATACTAACGTAAAAAAAAGAATTCAACAATTATTACACTGGGGTATTTTAGTTAGGATTCGTAGTCTAACGGTCTCGAAAAATGACTCCTGCGTGTTTTATACATTTAAGGTTGTAGCATTGTGAGATGTGCGGTGACTGCAGGTTTATGGAGGAAAAGGTAAATCGAGGCGGTTGATATTGTGGTTGTGTTGATTTAGGTTATACGATTGCAGTATATTGCAGATGAGTCCTTGTAAATAAAACCTCCCAGGGCAACTACTCGCTTTGGCGATTGGTTTTGTGGAACAAAATAGAAAATAATATTATTATTTTCACAACTCACGGATACCAACTAACTATATTAACTATATGAGTATCACATTCATGTATCTTTGATATACCTATGGGTCTTCTGCGGATGTACTCTTAGTTTTCACACCGTAATTTGTGGTTTATAACGATGAATTTCATTCTAGATATTATTTGATCAATTTTTTCGGCACCAAAATCCGGGCAATTTTTCATATTTTATCACGCGTACATTATCGTATAGTAGACTGATTCGAAAAAAAAAAACCGTTTCGGTTAGGCGCCCGCTGGTTTTTTCGACGAAGAGATGATTTTGTCGTACGTGAGATACTTTTAAACAGTCTGTTGCCCGTAAATCGTGTACTTATAACACCGTATAATATGGACGTATTATATTATTATGTATCGATAATGCCTTTATAATGTGCAACGGCTGTGGTCTGTGACGTTCCGGTCAACTATTGTGTAATAGGTATAGTCGTAATATTATTATCCCGAGGGGGAGGAAGAGGGGGGAACAACCACGTCCCTTAGCCACTCGTCGAGACAACAGTTTCTAAATTTACGCAGCATACGAGGCTAGCACACATGTCGTCGTTGCACACTCGTACGAGGGGGAAAACAAAAACATACGCGTGCGCAAACACATTATAATATTACACATCGAATAACACACGGTATAGGTAATAGGTATGTATAAATCGTAGTTTCAACATTTCCAGACGGTTTCAGTGTTGCAGTATATTCAGTGTATATATATATGTATAAATGCGGTAAATTATAAGTTTTGTTAAAAATATTTTTAAAATATATTCAGAATACGTTTTTGAATACTAGTGTAAATTGAATTCGAATATTTTTTTTTAAAAATAATTGCTAAAAAAAAAGAAAAGAAAATGACATCATAAGATAATGGAGATGGGTAAAGCTATTGTTATAGGTAGTTGAATGTATATCTGTAAGTAAAAATAAACCATTGCTAACGAAAAACGATTCTGAGCGCAGTTCAATTAAAAGTGATTCTTTGTCAACAATATATATGTCATATTATGGTAAAATACCTAATCAAATAGACATTATGTATTTTCTTTAATAATATTTGTTCAATATTTTATCGATTTTCTCGTTTTTCTGCGTTTTCCCATGTTTTTTTCTCGGTTTTTACATTTGCTGGAAAAATTCTTGAATCGAAAAATGATCTAAAGTACCTCCCCAGTCAGATTTCCTTTTAGAAAAAGTACTGTCATTGCAAATCAGAGCAAAATTGCTGGTAGAAAAGTTTGCACAACAAATCGAGGGCTGTTTCTCGGTTAAAATAGTCAGAGAGAGCCATGGCATAAATATTCTTAACTGAATTACAACAAATAACATTATTGAAAAATAATAAAAGCATTATTTTTGTACATTTCCTGTTTTTCTTATGTTTTATCCTGGTTTTCCCAGATATTATGAAAACCGCTTGGAAAATCAAAAAATGACCTCTCAAAAGAACCATCTGGACAATATTCCATTTTAGAAATGGTGCCGCGTGTATATATCTGAGCAAGATTTCTGGTAGAAATTTTGTACAAAGAATAAAAAAATAAATAATCATCTTAGTAAAAAACAATACATTCTTCGCTATACTCAGAATCTAAAATACTTTTTTTTCAATACATTTGATAGGTATATGCTTTCAAAGCATATATCTATATTATTTATGTTATTTAATTTAAATAAATTAAATATTGAATATTATGAATATTGAAATATTGAGTTATGCATATTAGTTTACTATTTAATTAGACTAGTAAATTAGCTTATTAAGTTAACTTTATTTTTTTAGGCACGTAAATTATATTAGATATTATGAGTTATTGAGTTATCTTGAGTTTTCTTGACGTAGTCAAATTTGCATAACATTTTAGCCATTTTGTTTAGTTATTTATAGATACTTAAATTTTACGAAATTATTTACGTAATTTTTATTTGGTATGTACTTTGTGTGTATAATTGTTTGTTCAAAGAAAAAAATTTGAAAATTCAATAGGAGGTTCAATATTAGTTTCATTTAGTGGTGAAAAAAAAAGTTGAATGTAATATAGTATTATTATTATTTTTTTTATAAGAGTTTAAATCTACGTGGTATGCGATTACATTAGAGATGTATAGTTTGCGAACGTACGATTCACCTAAAAGAACGACTCATTACTAACTCACAAACAAATTGAATGTCGTTTACAAATTAATCATTTTATCATAAAAAGGACAACACGGTCCTGGATCATAATTCAGTGGAATATAGTTTGTAGCTTGTTTGAACGAGTGATCAATATACGTATGATATTCAGTGAATCATTAAAATCATTAAAATCGTTAAAATGAACTACTATTCCTATCACTATTTTACAGGCCCATGTCGTAGATATGGAATATTTTTACATATTATTTTTTTTAGCAAATTGTCTATTGCATATCACACTTTACAGTAGCTAATACGTAATTTTCAACAACACAAAATTGTTTCAACGTGAACATTCAACTCTATCGCGCCTTAAAATATATCCTGTGACTTTCTATGTTTCTCATAAATATCGTCCATGTTATATTTTGTATAATGCTGTATATACTATATTTTATTTCTCTGACTCTCTCTACTCATATAAAAAAAAAAAGTATTTAATTTTAACGCGATTTCACGCACGAAATAAAAGAATATTTTAACAGTAATTGATGGAGCGACTTTATTAGGGTATGCTATTAGTACAGATGCGATAACTGTCTATAAAATATAATAGTATGTACTTGTTATAAAAAAAAAGGTATAGAATAACCGAAATGTGTTTTTTTTTCTTTTTTTTAATTAGAGGTATTGTTATAATGTATTGTGAAATCTACGATTCACCCTTTATTCCTACCTTATATGTCCTGCAGAATATCTATACTATTATGCTTTTGGTCGTTATTTAAATTTACACGCGCGCTTTTGAAAAATACAGGTTATATATTTTCGGTGGTGCCTGCAACATTCGTTTTTACAGTTAGGGTACATTTTTATTTTTTACGTCTGTATCTCGATACAAAAATAATAATTTTTATTGTTGAACTGGATATAACGCGTGGGCATTGTAAAAATATCGTAAAGAGCAAAATTTACTTTTATAAAATGTTTGCTTTAACGTATTTAACCTGATTAAAAGCAGTAATTAGATACAGTAATATTTTTTTCAAATATCTATAGATCAATTGAAATAATACCCTAAACGTTTAAATTGGTATTTTAACTGCACATTTTGTGTATCACATTTTATAGTTACTATATAAAAATAGACCATTTATACTTTCTACACTATTCGTAATGTTAAAATTTACCTACCATGTGTTCACTACAAAAATATGTACGCAACAATTTTTTATCATTTAGGTTTAGAATATTTTAAAATCGATTTTTATTTGTGCGACAATACCAACCATAATAGCTCTTATACACTATTATTACTATTATACATTAAACTCGGTGTTTAACCTGATAACTAATTAAGTTTATGATCATATTATCATTTAAGTATATAGAAAACTATACAACTATAATATGAATATTAACGTAAATGTACTTATGAAATACTTTCCTTAACATTATTTCATCAACAGACATACACTGGAACAATATTGGTTGCAGTAAATCCGTACAAGGAGTTGGGCATTTATTCCAATGTAAGTACATTTTGATTATTGATATAATATTATTTACACTAGTACGGGGTCAGTCAGTAGCCGACATAAAATGCAATTTAAAAACATTTCGTTGTATTGTTTATACATATAGTTTTGAGGGTACGGTGAGTCGTATCTGAATATGATTAAATTATGCAGAATTCATAGATTTTAATGCAGTCGCGACAATTTTATTCATTGAAGCTCAATGGGAAATTTAAAAACCCGTGTGCAAAAGTCCGTCACTAAAGTCGAATTTTCTCCCCATCTAATTTGTATATTAGAAATATTCTTTGTACAATAATAAATAACCGAATACTGTAATAAAACAATTTAATACTATACAGGGTGATTCACTCAACTGGAAACATTCATCTCTGCAAGTATTTTATTGCTTTTAATATTTTTTTGGAATTTCTTTTTCCTGAATACTTAAAAAAACAAATAGTTCTAAAATGGTTCATTATCATTTTTTTTCACCAATATTTTTGGGAATGAAACGGCTTACGGTTTATAACGTTCGTGTTTTCTACTATTTTTTATCGAAAAATCATGTTTTTTTTCAAAAATACTTATCGTCGACGACCATGCAACAGGTTATTGATGATAAATACTAGTTAAACATATTTTATTTTTATACGAAATAATATTATAAGTTTATAAGTCAGCAACGAAAATTAAAATAGTGATATTTATTACTTAATTTTTTTTTTCCATTTAAATGAATTTTTATCGTTTTAATTTTGATTTTGATTAGTTTTAACCGGTATTTAAAATCGTTTTCAAAACCAGTTTCTGTTAATAATAATATAATGATGTGGTATCCAAAGAAAAACAAAATTGAGATTTATTGAGTGACGACGGCATTTTTTTTTTATCATTATCTATACATATTTTATACGAGACTTGAAGTACATTTCATTAATGTGAAGTCAAGCGAACGTCATTTTGTGAGAGTACCTAATTTAATTTTAAAACGGAGCAAGTTCGTATACGTCATCTAACTTAGATGTTTGTGATTTTGACGTAAAAAATAAATAAATTGAACCTTTTGAATTTTATCAAAACGGTTTTTAATAGAGTGCTCGGGGGTATATATTTTTTTTTTATAAATGAACAGTTTTTTTGAAAATGACGATATGGATATATTTTTTACTTTTGTAAAATAAGAAATATTAAATACTCATGTTTAAACTTTGAGGTTTAATGACTTGCTATACTTTATTATAATATTTGTAGTAATTATTTATAGAAATTACGGACAGTCGTCCGTTCGGTGGTATGATTTTTTTTTAAAGGTGTTTTTATAATTTTGAATTCGCGAATTTCAATTAAAGTTGATTTTATACACTTGTACTATTGCACTTCAGATTCTCAGTATAACGAAAATAAGTTATTAATTTTACTATGCTATGAGTTTTTACGTTATTTCTCGAAAACATTTTTTCGGTTAGTTATAAAAGGTTCCAAAGTATTAATATCGAATCCTAAAAAGCTGCTAATTTTTTACTTGCTAGTGATTTATTTGAAAACTATCTAGATTTTTAACAGTTTTTCTATACAATTTAAAAAAAGTCAATATTGTCATTTTTATTTTTATTTTCGTAGATTTTCGGGCCACCTTAGTTTTGGAGCAAAAGAATATGACTAACACGACAAATACTGCTCTTTTCAGAAACGTTTTTTCATTTAAAATGATTTGTCGTTATATACAGTTTATAAAATAAATTATCGTGTATATCCTACCTAATATCTTCTAAACTACCTACTCACTCACAACAGTAACCTCAGTACCCACGAGCAGAAAACTTTTTTTACAACAGAATCAATATATTATAAAGTAATACATGAATGGTTCGAAATATCAAAGCGGTTACAACTATTTTAGGTACGTATATACTAGTTGTTAATGAATTAAAACATTCACAGTGGCGGGGTGGTAAATCGTACCTTCGTCAACTGGCCACGGTCAATGGATTCATGAAATAATAATAATGCAATAAACGTAAACGCAATTTTACAGTAAATGCAATTAAACTAACTACAATAAAAACTAATTGCAATTCAAAAACGTTTTTACTTATACAGAGTAATCCATTTATCATGAACCACAAATTCGTTCACAGAATTCAAAATGAATTTGATTTATGTTTTTCTTTTTTTCAATCACGATGATATCTTTACACCTATTCCTTTTACCTTGAATACATGTATACATGTACATTTTAGCAAATAAAAACAAAAGTAAATATTATATACTTTTGTTTTTTTTTTTTTATTAGAACTCCTCTCCTTTTAAATACAGATTCGCATGGGAAATATTTTCTTAGAAATTTTGGTATGCATAACACTAACATCAAATTTACCGTTCATAAATTATATATAACCGTTTAAACTTTAAAGTTTAGATCAGAAGAGCAGAGAAGGGTAATAAATTGCATATTTATTTTCAAACGATAAACTTACAACTCTGCTCTATTATTCTAGTATAAACTTTGTCATTTTTTAATTAAAGCAAGATTTTTAGTAGAAAACATAAGTTATACAAATTATAAACAATGAAGTCGATAAAGTCACGGCGCGATGTAAATATTTGTCGTTTTATTAATAATTTTCTGTTGCATTTTTCTCAATTATTTTGAAAATCCCTTGGAAAATAAAAAAAATAACCTCTCTAATGTACCAAATTAATAAAATTTCCTTTCATAAAAAGTACAATACTCTCTACTTTAGAGCAAGATTTCTGGTAGAAAAGTTCACTACATGTACAAAAGAAAAAAAAATACACATCATAGTAAAACTAATAGATCCCTCGCTACACTCCAAATCTAAAATTCACTCTGTATACTTTTGATTTTAATATAGGAACCCTTCTCTCTTCTATTTAAAATACAAATTCAAATAATGAATATTTTCCTAAAACTTTTGACACTATAATATCGGGTTTATAAGTTATTATATTATTATAATTAATTTTAGACCGGAAGAATTGGGAGGAGAAAAATAAACATCACATCTATTTGTAGATAGTAAATTGATAACTCTTATGGTATTTGGAAAGCCAAAGTTTATATTTATTTAGGTGTTAGGAATAGCGGTAAAAAATTTAAATGAATGTTAAAATAAAACTTAGCTATAACAGAAATCAAATTCATGTATAATCCTCCTAAAAAATAGTTGATTTACTGGTTCTTAATAAATTAATCACTCTGTATGTAATATAACAGAGACAATATGAAGAGCTTATATGAAATTCTACGTCGAATGATATTTGTATCATATAAACCTAATCTACGTACGATGTATAATTGTTTTCGTTTAAATTAAATTATTTTTTGAGTTGAGTGAACTGCGGGTAAACTAGATAATGCTATCTTTTTTTTTTTTTTTTAGGGCCTAAATATGTAGTGGTTTTTTGACGGTTATATAGAAACCAAAAATTATATTCTTAGTATTTCTTCCTACTGCCTGAGAACCAAAATCCTCCACCTCCATATATAAAACGTTTTAAGAAGCATACATAAACTTTTCAGATTTTAACTCTAAAACGTTATGAAAAGACGCGTTATTCTCATTGTATTCTTTAGGTTCTGAGTGGAGCGAGGAACGTATTGGTTTTATTATGAATACAATTTGTTTTTTCTGTCTGTATTCAACTTTTCTACCAGAAATCTTACCCCAAAAAACAAATAATAAGATATTCTTTTCTTGAATTTTGGATCTAGTATTGGTGTTCTGAGCAGCTTATTTTTGATTTTTCTAGCATTTTTCATAATAATTTGGAAAAAACCGTAAAAAAAATACAAACAAATTTATAGAGTCAACGATTTCATTATTTTTAACTGTTTCTATTTTTTTTTCTACTTACACTTCTATTATTTGTAGATGTAGTAAAATTTTTAAAACATCCTGACGATTTTTGAACTAATTACTGGTCCAACAGAAAAGTTTTAAAATTTTGCAAAAGTTTTACGAGAAGTTGTATTTGATAGTACAAAAAAAAAGTTGAGCATAATGTAGTTGAACGAGAAGAAAAATACACTTATATATGTATATTAGTGAAATTTATTTATATTTTTAAGTTTCATAATTAGAATTTAAAATTTTTACGATCCATTAAAGTTTATATTATAATATTTATGAATATACGTGACTGTTTTCAATTATAATATTACACAAAGAAAAGAAAAATAACACAAAAGAAAGAAATGATAATATTTAATTTAAAATAAAAATATATGGGTTTTTGTTTTGTCGTTTGGTTTCCACAATAATAACAATTATTATTGTCGTGCTAATATTAAGAAAAAACGAAATTATTATGCGGAATGCATAATTCAATAATTAATATACTTTGATTTGTATTTATTGTACAAAAACTCAATTGTTATACACTTATTTAATATTGTTTGTTTATTTTTTATTTTTCCATTATTTCTTTGGCACTTTAAATATAGGTAATATACGACGTGAATATAAGGGAAAAACCAATATGGCAATTTAGAATACTTAATTATTATTATTATTATTATTATTATTACACTATCGCGCAGTTACAAAAATGTGCATACTCGATAGTAGATAGTTTTATTCGTTAATACAAATACTCGATTTAATAATATAAAAATAGGTATTAAGCATTCTAATGACACTGAGCATTATTTAATTTGAAAATAAAAAATTTCACTTAACATTTATACATAAAAACACACTATAAAATGAACTATACTAATTTGTTTAATTTAATTAAATTAATAGCGATGTGGTTATCACCTTATCATTTTAATATAGTAAAATATAGAAATTGATACCCACCGAATATAACCTTAATTCCTATATTATTGATACTGTCGATACTATCAAATCGCTTCGAATAAGAAACGAGCATTTTTTTTACTCTTTTAAATCGGACTGCTAGACGTCTAGATCTAATAAACGTAAACGTCATTTATCACGTATTTTTATGTAGATTAGATATTGTGAATATAATTGGTTCTAGAGTTTAGGGCTATACATTTTATCTCGGCACTAACCCGATTGCGGTAAATCATATCGGTGTAATTTTAGTTTTAATTTTTAAAGTAGGAATGTTCCTGGGGGGACCTAGGAACCCAGCCCCTCTAGATATATTATTTCTACAATTTTTTTTTATAATTCTATAGATACTGGTATTATTATATCCCAATCAGAGTTATGTATTGTAATATAATATATTATATTATATCATAACTATTGTAATTGTAATTGTGTCGTAAAAAAATTGTTAGGGTCCCCCAGATCTTTGCTCTGGATCCGTGCTTGTTTTAAAGTGTATAGGTACGTATGAATTTGTTTTGAATTTTAAAATATATAAATATATGAGAAAGTGGTTCAAATAAGCCATGAAATTAAAAAAAAAAGTTTAATATATTGTATAAAGTGACAGTTAGTATTATACAATTCAACTGCACTTCGTCCTCCATTCCACACCCATGCGGCATGCAAATAATTATATTATGCGATAATTATAGAAATGCGGAGCATCCCTTCATTCGATTCAAGTCACTTCGATCACTGCAAATAATGTCGAAACGCTAGTGAAAAATATTATTACAATAAGTAACGAAATCCGCGGAAATAAAAACACGTGGTGCGAAGTCGGACCCCGCACAATACATTATCACACGCCCGAAACGAATGCGATTCGTTTATTATTATATTATTGTGTTTTCCGGTCCATTTTCATTCGATCCGTGGTCGGTTGTCTTTTGACGGGATTATGTTATTATTATATTATAGAACGGGAGACAACATAGCATCTCAATATTATAACGCGATATCGTACAATCATATCATCGTAGCGGAAACCAATAAAGTTCCCGGGGCGGACTTGATTCTTGAAAAATGTTCAATATACCTATCCGTTCGAATACGTATTTTATACCTTTCCTCTAGATTACTTTGCAGTCTAACATATTATTTGACAATGTCGCACGACCAATAATATTGTAGTTTAGAGGACACGTGATACCCGTATATTCCGTATATCAACCGTCTAACATACAACCAAATTGGGATTGGCCGGGACTGCCAATTTTGTGCTAATAGTTTTAATATTGCCGGAGCGCTATCAATAGATAAAGTCTTCAACTCACGTTCTCAATACCTTTTTTGTATACCCCACTACCTACATCTTCTTATTGTAACTATAAGTAACAGTTTGTTAATTTTTCAAAATAAAAGATTTTTTTTTTAAAAAACTGTTAATATTAAATAGAATTTTAGTTTTTTTAATTATTATTAATTTAATAATGTTTATCCGATTTTTGTCTCCCGGCATTTCGATATCAGTAATAATAATATTAATAATATAATACGTATTTATGGTATATATTATAATGTTTTAATTCAATTATATTTTTTCGACCACTTTTTCGCCTCCGGTACACGCGATCATCGGGGATGTACCGCGCAGAAACCCGAGGGGTGTGACTCAGTGTATTGCGTGTATATGTAGTCGGTGGCGGTGGCACAGTGATAGCGACGCACGTCTCTACACGCACCGGCCGCCGAGGTATTGATCTGTTGTGGCCCTCGCGGATAGAAACGAAATTTTAGCTTCTCCGCCGCGCGAGTACTCACCGCCGACGCGTGACGTCCAGGTATGTACCCGTGGTCTTTTTACAACGTGTCGGAATATTCCCCGATGACGTCGCCGTCGTTCGCGGTGAAATTTCGCGATTTTACTGATCTTGCAGCGAGTTTTCCGCGTCACTGAGTCGGGTGTATGCGAACGTAAAACGGCACGCGCGTAGATGTCCCGCGGGCGATAAAATCGCGTGAAATCTCGATCCGCCGCGGCTCCACAGTAACGACGTCAAGTTTTTTTTTTTTCATCATATTATTACTCGACACGCGCGAAAGACCCGTGCCATTCCCGGTGCGAGACCAGGTAATATCGGCCAGGTCAAAAAATAGCCAGAGAAAAATAGGTACGGCTGAATAAAAAAATGACCTGGGATAGTATAATATGGCCAAAGGAAAATGTGATTGAACACAATAATGGCGGGAGTAAAAAACAGCCATGGAACAAATCGCATATTTTGTAAATTAATTAAGTATTTTAAATTATTTCCTATTGTGCTTTAAACATTATGGTATACATGGTGGTACATGATGGTAATAATGGCAATAGTAAATAATATTAATCGTAGATAATAATTGTCAAATCAAAAATAGCCATGGAATAAATGCACAATTTTTTCATCTGGCCATTTTTATTTTTACATGATTACCAACTATCCTCGGTTTATTACGTTTGTTTTTGTTTCAAAAAGGAAAAAAAATATCATCTTCGACTAATACTGTCAATAATTTAAATAAAATATAAAAATATGTATTATATGTTTACATAAGTTAAACTGAACAATATTTAATAACTATTTTAACAAAAAAATTCGAATTGACTCAAAAACATGATTAAAACAAACACCACTATATTTTCGTTACCCATTTATCCCGAATAAAACGAATTAGAATTTATGCATTTAATCCAAATATTATAAATTATATTATATATAGTACGTATTACATTTTAAATTCTGAGCGAAGGATACTTTGATTATTGTTCGAATGAGAAACTTTATAAGAAATTTCTCGTAGTATTTGTGATTTAATTATTATTGCATACGAGCATGTTCAGCGGGGCCTATTATTCTTTGAAATAAACGCTATATTATAATAATTATTACAATGAGAAATGTTTTTCAAATCGTTTTTCGTTAGGAATAATGTACAAATATAAATTGAAATATTTTATATACATCCTCCTTTCAACACCTCTCCTTAAACAGTGGCTAACTCTGCAGTACCAGCCTTTTATAAATTCGAAATCTATATAGGTACACGCACTTGTATTGCGCATAATAATCGAGTGTTCGTTATTTGTCCAGTGCAGAAAATCCAATTTAAATGAATCCACAAGTAACGTAGTCACTTGTAAATTTCACGATTTATTTATGCTGACGCACTGCACTTTACTGCGCAATAATATCCGCCCGTTAGGTTGCCCATTTATTTGAATATCATCGTTTAATCAATTCGTATGCGGACTATTTTATCATTCAGAATAATATTTTCCAATAATATTAAAATCGTTTAGGATTACAATGATGTGGCCCATAACCTTTTGTCAAGTGAGGTTCGCCGCGGCTAATTTGCGCACATTTGAATATATTATAATATTGTATCAATATAAATCAAGATTGACACGTATAATACAGTAAAGTATAAAACACGTATTATACGTACGTATAATAAAACGCATAGTATAAAACATCATTTTATCGTTTTATACTGTATAAAGTTTTTTTTTTTATGGCTACACTGAACAGGAATGATCAAGGACAATAATTTCCAATTGATAATGATAAATATCACAGATATTTAATCATTATTTTATAGGAATATCTGTGGTTATAACAACGGTAAAGATACTATACTATTGATTATGTATCTTCTACAGCCCGATTGGGGTTATTTTCAAATTGGTCTTACATACCTAATAATTTGCAAAACAGATTATCTCCGGATCATTAAAAAAAAAATGGTTAAATATATACTATTCACTTAAAATCGGAGAATAACATAACCAATCTAATGAGTATTAAATAACCTAAGATTTACCAAAGAAGACTTACTAAGAAGTAACAAATATTAACGAAGAAGAATTAGTGTATTACCTAAGAAGGTTGTGATCATTTGTTATATTAATTACCGAGTTCATTTTTAGTTGTAAATTTCAGAAAATTTACCAAGTCCATGTGAATTGTTAACTTGTTAAATATATTAATTTATACATTTTTAATTATTAAAATTTATAGTATTAACACACTATTAAAATATTAATAAATTTCAAAGAAAAAAAATTCTACTTAATATTCCTTTGTCTTAGTTGTTGTAAAGATTTATACGTTTTATAAATAAAGCGTGAAGCGTTTTGTACACGTATGTTATCAGCCTCAGTATAAAAATATACCGCAAAAATAAAATAATTGGGATTTTTATTTCTCTCGTTGAGATCAATACTTCATGAAAATCGTTAATAAAAAAAAGCAAAAGGCTGATTCTGCTGATGGTTGTGCCACTGTTGTAGGAAAAATGTTGAAAAGGAGTATATATAGAATAATATAAAGCAAACTTGCAACGAATTTAAACTGTTAACTTTCCTAAATGTCCTGTACTGTGCTGTGTGTATTTATTAGATAGATTCTAAAGTTTGGTGTTATTTGGAACATACACACAGATAAAAGTAGTTTTCAGATAGAAAGATTTTAGCGTAAATTATTGAGATTTGCTGCTTATTTGCTAAAAATTGTCCACCGGCCTCATGAGTATGATTTGGTGTTGAATACTCTAGGTCTGAAATCCCTGGCAGATAAGCGAAAGATTTCTAACCAACTGTTCTTATGGAAGCTTATCGATGGAGTGATATACTGTCCCACGTTATTTAGCCAAGTTTGTTTTAGAACGTGACTTCTAGTCCCGAACACCTTATCTTTTCACTATTCAATACTACATCACTAACTATGCACGTAACCAACCGATGCGCGATAGTTAGGATGATGCGCATAACCAACGAGAACCCGCAATTTTTGTTTAATTAATACTGTATAATTAATCTATTTATGTAATTGTATACTTAAATTTAGGCTAACTTGTAATTTTTTTTTTGTGCTTGGGCCGTGACCCATTTTATAAATAAATAAATAATTTAGTTATTTATATATGTACGCAACGATATTCTATTGTTGATGAAAAACGATTTTAAGCCGTGTATTTTTTCCTTGTTTCTAAGGTAATTCAGTAATGAATAAAAACTATATGAAAAATTGTCAGTTTTTCTCATTTATTTTATTTTGCCTATATCCCTCCATTTGTCTTTGAAAACTGAGTGCGTAGCGTCCTTTTAATTAAAAGAGCGTTATTTTCACATGATTCATGTGTTATAAGAATATTTAATTGTAACTAATTGAACATAATTAAAACAAATAAAAATGCTCTTTTATTAAAATTATTTCAACATTCGTTTATTAAATATTTTATGGTGATGTTATGAAAATATATACACATCACACTCAAATGAAATATTAAGTCTCGTCAATAGTTTTGATCTTTTTACTATAGTGAAAACAATCCAGTAGTTTTATTTTTTAGGCTTCAACTAAAATAGTAATAACTTTGAGATGTAATACTGTGTAAAATTGTAGAATTTGAAGTAAAACTATAATAATAATTTATTACCGTTTTGTTCATAAGAGTGGTGATAATAATAGTAAGTATAGACGATTTACTTACACTTACTTAGTTACTTATTTGCTGTGTACACCAGTGCCGAATTATCAGATGAAGCAAGTGAGGTGCTGCTTTATCTAAATATTTTTTATTTTAATATAGAGTAGGTATACATAAATAATTGTCGTCTTTTAAAACCTTATTTCAGATTCTAAGTGGACCGAAGTAGCTAATTGTTTTACAAAGATGTATTTTTTTTTTTATTTTTTCTGTGGATAACTTTGCTACTAGAAATATTTACGAGTAGTACCTTTTCTGAAAGGAAATCGATGTGAAGTAGTATTTTACGGAGGTCATTTTTTGATTTTCTCCGGAGTTTTCTCAACAAATGTGAAAAACCGAAAAGAAACGTTGAAAAACGTAAATGAAAATGTAAAAAATTTAGGTATTAGCTAAAAATTTTATGGTCTTCTTTTTTCCTATGGACAACTTTTCTACCAGCAATTTTGTTCCAACTTATAATGATAGCAAATTTTCTAAAAGGAAATTTCACCGGAAAGATATTTATAGAGGTCGTTTTTCAATTTTCTCAAGAGTTTTTCCAGAAAATGTGAAAAACCAGGCAAAAACACGGGGAAAACGGGAAAATTAGTACATTAAACAAATATTATTAAAGATAGTATGTAATGCTAATTTGATTATTTTACCATAATATGACATATATAATGTTGACATCACTAATAACTGAACTCTGCTCAGAATCGTTTTTTCGTTAGCAACGGTAAATCGTTGTTAAACGATATACTTTAAATTATCTATAACAGTGGCTGCACTCGACCCCATTATTCTAGGACGTCTTTTTTTAAAATAAATTTGTTCAAAATACATATAGTATTGATCAGTTTCAGCAAAATATTAATTGATATCTACTGAATATTTGTATCCTTTCAAAATAATACCATTAACTGAAGCCTAAATTAACAAGAATAATAATTACCTAATGATAACAGCATTTCGTTTTTATTTCTGATTTTGTATTATACTTAACTTAGATATTATATTTGTCTCTCCGTGTATATTAATATCCCTTCTTCTTGTCATTTTCAAAATATTTGCCTAGCTACTTATAATTAAAAGACTAACGAGCCGCCATTAAGTCTCAGGTGCAATGTAATTTACTGCACACATCACTTAAACATAAAATTATACATATGTAAAAACAATTTCATTTTATCAGTTGCTACACATTTTTCGTAGTCTTTATTGTAACATATTTTATATTCAAAGTTAACCGAATCTATCTATTTATATTTATATACATATATATATGGTTTACTTTTAACGTATATATATATTTCATGAGCGTAGGCTCATGAAATACGATGGGAGTGTAATACTCTTTAAATGTGGAGTTTAATGTGTAATGTTTAAACCATGCTATATATAATTTTCATTTTTATAAATTGTATAATATAAAATATATGCACATCGTATAGTGATGTATACATATAATTAGCAGGGGAGTCATCAATCAGTATTCATATGCGGAGGGTTATTTTAAAACTGTTCAAACTTATCGCGGTCCACAACGTTTTGAACAGGTATATAGTTACCAGTTTATATACAGCGTAGAGGTAACCTAACCTCTGGTATAGTAGTTGTGGACCGTATATAGTTTGTAAATGTTTAAAATTCACGAAATATCATAAACAGTTATTTCGAATAGGCATAATCAAAAATTATTACATTTTAAGTTTAAATTTAACACACCAAAAAAAAAAAAAAAATTTTTAACCGAGCTTCGGCCGTTCGAGAAACTATAGAAACACTATAGGTATTAGGTATATCATATCTTTGTCTCGAATATAGGTACTTACCTAACAATTAATCTAAAAAATATATTGTGTCATATTCCTCGGCGCTTCAATTCCAAACTAGAAAGCTATCTAATATTTTTAATAATTTATTTATTTATTGCTTTTTGAATAATTGAAAAACTTTGAAAGTTTTATACATATAAAAAGTTTTGTTTTAAAACCGACCTACCATAGTTCGTGTTTAAAAAATAAGTATAATACAATTGCATATATAGCCCTTTAATTGTAAATCTGTTGGCTGATTATTTATCTACAATTTTAATTTAGTTGCTCTATAATAATACATCTGTCTTACTACTACCAAAAAAAAAATAAATAAATAAAATTGTCCGTATAATAATACTGTTATATTAGTTACTATTAATGACGTCCATGATTATTTTGATTTTCTTAGTTTAATCTATCCCCTGGCCTTATCCCATTCCAATTTTCCGAAAATGTATGTTAGTTCTCTTCTCACCATTATATTTACCAACCATGTTTTTGACCTATCTCTCCATGAGGGAATTTCTCACGTCTTTGAAAATTCAGCGTAATCGCTCCTATTCTAAAAGAAATATTTTCAAATAATATTTAAAAGTCGACAATAATCGATTTTAACCAATAGTACTTTCTATAGTCAAAAAACAATAACATTAAATGTAATTAAAAAAATAGCCTACCACAGTGCTAACCCATCGTGCGAAGTATGCCAGTATTTTTATTTAATTATTTATTTATTTAAAACATTACGCAAGCCCAATCACCTATTACATTTTATATATATATATATATATTATATACATATCTGCTCATATATTTTAATTTATTAACGAAGTTTGATGGCTTTTTAAAGGGCCAGCAATGTTTCAATTTATAGGTATGTATTTTGGCTTAAACAAGTTTTTTTTTGGAAATGTTTTGAAACATTTTTTTTTTCAGGTACTTTTAAATTTTTAATCGTCACTTCTCAAGTAGGATGATATTTTAACTATATTGTGTAAATATATTTTTTACTTGCAATAGTTTAAATTTAAATTTTATGTTATACCTATATATTTATAGAATCGTTTTACAAGTTCAATATAATTATAGATTATGAATTTAAAAATAAATTTACAAACAGATAGTTAATTGATAATTATATTCGTTAATAATAATAGTTAATTATTATTAAATCGAGAAAGTCCAATAATCTAAATATTTGATAATGTTTACTAGTGATAGGAGATTTTAGTAGAAATTAGACAACGAATAGCTATGAAAAAAATGAGCATTGATGTAATAATACTAATGTAATAATAATAATACTGTTATATGGTTGTATGTTATGTGATTCTATGGTTCGACCATCAGAGAAAAAGGAAAAGAAAAAGAGGCAATGGAAATTTTGATGTGTTAAATGGATAAAAATTAGAAGTAATTTTGAAATATTAACCTTTTAAAAAGGAAAATAGATTTCTGCTCAGTACTATAAGGTAATGAATGAAATGGAAAAATTTTCGGTCATCTGCTTAGTCATAGTTCGTTTTTATCTAAGATATTTGAATAGTTATAAAAGGAAAAGATATATATATCGAAGAAAAAAAGAGACAAACTGATGGTATCCAGTATGCTGATTTGAAGATATTGGCTATGAATAGAAAAAAGTGGATATCATGTTTGTAGAGACAAGACACGATGTGAGAAGAAGAATAACTTTATAATTTTAAATTACAAATTTTTAACCAATAAATTAGATTTAACATAGTTATACTTACAGTTTTTCATACGCGTGACGATACTGTTTAAACATCATCATCGTTGAGAACAACACTGTCTCTTATTGTGATTCTGCAGCAGATTAAATAATTTGATATTTCAATGTATGAAATGTATTTATTAGTCAGAAAATTGAATCGCACATTAACGTTCCAATAATAATCGAATTTTGTATCGTGCGTATATATATATACAAAATAAATCGCCGGTAAACTAAACAAGAAATTAATAATTACGTATTTCCTACGTGAGTATCGTTTCTGCTGGTTTATTATATTATCCGCTCGAATAGGTACATATTACCGACCCCTTGTAATACAATTTGTCGAAAAATAAAGACTATATTAAATAACTTAACTACAGCAGCTATGATAATAATAATAATAATAATAACAACAATTTATTTGAAATTATTTCGAGTAATACAATATCTTGTATTGTAGTGGTTTTTATCAGGGTTGTTAATAACATACGCGTATAAAACGTTTTATACGTTACACGTATAATACCCCACGTATAAAACGTATATAATGACTAAAACTTATAAAACTTTATAACGATTAAGACAAAGGAATATTGAGTATCCGTTTTTATCTTAGACATTTATTATTATTATTATTATAGTGATAATACTGTAAATTTCAAATTTTAATATGCAAAAATGTATAAATTGATTTTCTTAATAAATTAACAAATCACATCTACATGGTAAATTTTCTGAAATTTAGAACTTAGTAATTAATATAGCATATTATCAAAAATGTCCTAGGCATTAAACTAATTCTTCTTCGGTAATATTTAATTGGTTATATTATTCTCCGATTTTAAGTGAATAGTATACGCCTAACCAATTTTTTTTTTTTTTAACGTTCTAGAGATAATCTGTTTCGCAAATTGTTATGTATGTAAGACCAATTTTAAAAAAACCATTTCCAATAGGGGTTGTAGAAGATACATAATCAATAGTATAGTATCTATAGCTGTGGTTATAACTACAGATATATAGGTAAAATTATAATTTAATGTTCGTGGCAAACCCTAACCTAACCTAATCATCACATATCAATATCAATTGGTAATTATTTTATCTTGATAATTGCTATTCTGTGCATTCATAAAAAAAATGTTCATATAGTATAAAAATGATAAAATAAAGTATAGTTTTATACGTACGTATAATAATAATATGTGTTTTATAGTTTATATCTTACTGTATTATACGTTTTAACCTTGGTTTTTACTGCACACATAAAATAAAAAAATATATTTTTTCTCTTAAACCTAAAATATATATTATTTATTTTTTATTTACTTTACATGCCGTTATGAGGT
This sequence comes from Cinara cedri, assembly GCA_902439185.1. NCBI lineage: Eukaryota > Metazoa > Arthropoda > Insecta > Hemiptera > Aphididae > Cinara > Cinara cedri. The sequence continues at coordinate 53,928 of CABPRJ010000053.1, read as the reverse complement.
TCTTCTCACCTTCCACTATAAGTCCCTCGACTTAGCACGAATACATGATTCATTGAGTCATTATCCAGTTTTTCTGTCTTTTTGCACGTTAATTCTTATTCTTCATTCACTCAACATAAAAACTGTTTTACGGAGTTTCCCTCTTAGGCGTTTACCGGTCAATTTATTGACCTATAAATTTCGAAATGTACTTCCCTTAGTTTGTCTCACGTGACCGGCCTATTCTTAGTCACATGGAGTTTAATGAACAATTAATATTAGTTTTATTATTATACAATGCTTCTAAACCTATGTAAATGTTTGATCTTTTTCATATTCTTCGGGGCAGTTTTATTTTTGATGGGTCCATGTATTTTTCACTGCGCACATTTCTCATAAGCAAGGCTCGGAACTTTATGCATTTGCATATTTCTTGGGAAGCTGTATATTAAAAATCTGATTGGACACAAATTCGTTTCAAATTATATACAATCCAAGTACAAAAGTTTATGTTGCATATTTTTGCATCTTTGATTAAATTTATATAATATTGCACATCCAAAAATTTTAAGCATATCAATGCATAATTATGTTAGTAAATCATATAATATAATATATAATAATTTTTATCGATATTTGAAAAATAAGTTAATATGCCTAAATAGAAAACATCTTTAAGTAGTCGTTTACATATTATGTCTGTGGCTGAGTTTGATGAAAATGTTTTCAGTATCAATTCTAAGGTATTGTTTTGCAAATATTGTGAAATGACAATTAATTCAATAAAAAGATTCAGTGTAATACAGCACTTAAAAACAGTAAACATATACGTTCTATTAAATATAAATATCACACAAAGATGACACCAAGTGTCAACAACTATTAACACATGAGCTCTTGTCTAAAAAATCAAAGTTTAATATGAATTTATGCAAACCTATGGTTTCGGATAATATACCTCTTAATAAACTATCAAATGTAGAGTTTCGGCAATTTTCGGAAGTTAATTGTGTGAAAAAAATAAAAAATTACATCTAAATTTGTACCTAATTAAAAAAATATTATCCATTTTTCATATAATTACATGTTTAAAAAAAAAATAACTGCGTATTTTATTGTATGATATTGCATAATATTTTATTTGCGCATTAAGTTTCGAGCCCTGCTCATAAGGATAAGTATTAGCATATAGTTTCCCCTTATCTTCTCAATTCGAGAAACACTTTTGTGGTGCATACACGGCTATGGCTATTGGTCGTTTAGGTAAAATTTAAGCTAACTTTAGTTTATATTTCGTTGTTCTTGACAACTTTTTCGAGTCTTCTATATATATATATATATATATATATTAAAATTACCAACTCGTTTAAAAGTATTAATGGTTCTAATTTTAAGGTATTTTTATCGAACATGTTTTATTCTTACCAATTAAAAATTATATGTAAATACAGACAATATTTGAATATATTTTTATCATGAATAATTGCATAATATAAGTTTAAATAAACTTAAAATATTCAAATCGATTTGGAACATTTAATTAACAACACAATATATTACATTATAATTTACTATGTTAATTTAACACATTTTAAACGCCGAATTTGCATTTCACAAACTAAAATTGAAATAAGAAATTAACAACTAAAACAATGAGAGCAACCCGCCTTCGTCGATAAAAGTGACGTGTGTTGCTCGGCAAACAATTTTACCTCTGTTAGCATTAACGTTATATATTTTAAACTTTGTATTATAATTAAATCATTGTATATCATAATATGTGAAATGTGTGTTTATGACAAGGTTAACGTAACGTTTGGTCTGATGTGATGTGCGTGTAAGTAATTTTTGAAGTCGTTGTGGCTTTTGTTTTCTCAAAATTGTACTTTTGGTCTTGACACAAAGATAACATTTTTGATTATAAAACACGTAAATATATACTTTTAATTTCCGTATAATTAAAATAGGCATACAATTTGTCGAAAAAGTTCCATCTATTAAAATAATTGTCTATAATAAGTCTATGATGTAATATTGATCTAAATACATTAAACTTTAACTCACAGATTTTTTAGAAAGTTCTTCATTAAGAACTACATTTGACAAATATACAATACCACCATTATGCACAATGGAACATAAGCAATTAAATAAAAATAATAATGAAATGCCGATTTTATCATTAGTCTTGCAAGGCTAATTTGTTTATCTCTATTTCTCGTGTTATTTATAATAATTATACCTTATAGCAGAGTGGAAACTATGTACTATCTAAACAACTTTGTTGAAACATATTATAATTTATTATGATTATTTAAAAATTTTCATTTAACATACTTGCATAGGTACTGTTTAAATGTCCATTAAAATTCAATATGTCTGATTATACTAATCTATATAAATTAGAAGAGAACATTTTTTATTAGCAGATTTACAACTTAAAAAAAAGTATACAAAGTACAATGAATAAGAATTTTTCTAGTTTTACGGTAACTGGTTATTGGGTATATAGGTTATTTGGTATATAAATACCTATTGTTTCATATTATAAATTATGGTGATCGGTACAGTAACCGTTTCTCTAGGAATAACTCCAATTAAATGTAAATTTGTTTGGTTTCCTATCAAAAATCAAGAAATGACCATCCAATTGTAGCAACTAGATCCAAAACATTATCAAAAAAAGCTATACGTCATTTTTTGATTAGAAAAAAATTTCTGATAAAAAAAGTTGTTTACACATACAAAGAAAGTTGATATTGGGGGACTGGTGTGACACTATTGTAAGTGAAAAGTTGGGAAGATAAGATACATGAAGTACATTTTATTTATATTTGCACATAACAATAAACCATTTTTAAATAACGAAAAACGATTTGACCTTTAGACGCTTATAAAAATAAAAATATGATATATCGCGCCAATTTCCTTTTACTGCTACTAAGTATAAGTTATGTGTAATTATAACTTATAACCTTGTTTTAAATTTTCAAAGAAAATTAGATTGAAAAAAGAAAAAATACATTTTTAATAGCTCTATAAAAATACATGGAACATGGTAGGACACCTTGTATGTCCGTATATACCAAATAAAGCCGTTCGTTTTCAATCCTATTATATATACACACTAACCTGCTGTTCCTCCTACACAGTATAACCGTGTGAAAAATATTGGATTATTTCGAAAAACTCTCAATTGTTGTCTCATTTTTATTTGAAGTGCTGCGCGCAGCATCAGCAGCTGAGCCACGTGGTTAATTTTATATTCCGAGCGTAGCGAGGGAGCTATTGGTTTTACAATGCTGTTTGTTTTTTTTTTTTCTAGTCTTTAGACACGTCTTTTCCTAGTAAACTTGCTCCGATTTTTATGTATATCAACTTTTCTAAAATTTTAAGTTCTCTAGATTGTAGTTTAAAGAGGTCATTCATTTGATTTTCAACGTCATTTTTTAAATAAAAACACTTAAATGGAACAAAAACGTAGGAAAACGTACAATTTCACAATATCATTGTTTTATAAAAACACGGACGACGTTTACTACTAAAAAAAAATGATTTAATCGAAAAATTACAAGATACCTTTTTGATTTTTTTTTGGGAGTTTTTTTTGCTGTAATTTGGTTATAAATACACATAAAGACTTGAAACTTGATAATAATACTTATATTGGACTTACCTAGAAGTGGTACAATTTCCAAAATCATCCGACAATTTATTTTTTCCTTTTTTAAATTTTTTTATAATGGTACTTTATTTTGTCTTTTTTATGTACTGTAAACTACTTTTATCTTAGAAAACTGATTCCGATATATAGGTTTAACACTTTTTCTGAAAGTTAATTTTATTTGCTTGGTAAATATATTGGTCATTTTTTGATTTTCGAAATAATATTTAAAATAAAAAAGATTTTTCTGAGAAAAAAATACGATTTTTTCACGATTTCGTTTTTTTTAAATAAGCATCTACCACGTTTTCTAGAACAAACATGGCTCCAATTGAAAATCGACAAGACACCTTTTTGTTGAATTATTTATCTTGTTTTCAATGATGCAGTTCGTTTTTTTGATTTTCGATTTAGCTTTCATAATATTCGGGAAAAACCTAGGAGGGTTAAAAAGAATTACGGCACTTCAAATTATCTATTACCGAACTGATCTCGGAATCGTTTTTCGTCAGCAATGGTTTATCGTTGCTTACAGGTATAAATGTAATAACCTTATGTTTCCTATCTCCCTACCTACCCGTCCCCAGTATCAACTCTTTTTTTATTTATGAAAATTGAATTTTCCAAAGAACCCAGTTTGTGTAAACTTTTTACAAGATTACAAAATAATATGTACAGTGTACACAGTCGTCGATGCGTACGTTATTATATATGTATATGATATTATATAATGTATGTTGATATTATGTTATTTTTTTCTGGCTTAAACCGAAAATGTCGTGTCGATCTTCAGACACGCCAGATATCGACATCCAAAGTAAATGTTTGTGTATACGTCAAAGAGATTGATATTAACGCCATATTATTTATTAAATCTTGCAGCTTCAATTTATTTAGATTTGACTAAGATAAGCTAGGTAAAAATTTAGCTGGTAGTAATCCAGGTAGTGGTAGTGGTCCTAGCGGCTAGCCAGGTGGTAGGTGTAATATTTTGAAATTTATAATTTAGAAGTAGAGAATAAGCCATCGTATTTTAATTAATTTTGGATTCTGAGAAAAGTATTAGTTTTTTATTTTTTTTATCAATAGGTAATATTTTTACTATAAATAAGTAGCCTAGGTAGCCATAGGTAATGTATAAAGTACTACAGAATGTTATTATTGTTATCTAATATCTGCGGTTTTATTTTACCAGCAAAAGTTGCCATGGGTTAATATTAAAGGATTTATGGAAAATATAAAATTTAATATTCGTCAAGAATTTGTCCCAGCTATTTATGTAAAGCGACTTGGCAGTTCCTGATTTGATTACATACTTCAGTAGTGATGGTAAGGATCATAAGTAGCAAATATCCTCGTTCACTCTCTAACAAACTTTTAACCCGGCGTACTCTTAACTTGATTCAACATTGGGCGCATCATAAATGTATGCCTTATATATTTTTTAAAAATCGTCTGAACCCCCTTTGTTTTCTACGATCCATCCCTAACCTTAATCGTGATAGAATGAAAAAATAGTTGAACATCACTTATTATTTATTTAATAAGCGTTTAAAATTCATATTTCGACTAAAATTGTAATAATCACTACATTTCGAGTTCTTTTAGGTTTAAAACGTAGTGGTGAGTATAATGGTTTTATAATGATATTATTTTTTGTATCTGTGAACAACTACTATTTTCCACCAATATTTTTAAATATTTTTATATTTTCCACCAATTTTCAAGTATAGTACTTATTCTGATAGAAAATTTTATCTGGGTGGTACTTAAACAATTTTCCTAGTGGTTTTCATAATAATTGGGAAAAACCTAGGAAAAACGATTATTTTGTTTATAAAAAAAATGTTTTAGTCTTGTAATTTATATATGAGTAGGTAGATGTTATAATATTATATTAATCATAATAAATATATTGGTACTGTATCTTGTGTTTACATTATTAATCGTTAGAAATTTTAATTACATCCAGGGAGTAAGCTTTGTATAGGTACATAATATTATTTACAATAATATGCAATGGGCTCCCCGTAACATTATTCCTCTGTTTTATTATTATTATTTATAATTTTTATTTTTTTTTTTTATGGCATTTCATTAAAGGTTAAAATATTATGAGAAATGTTCACGACCTCATAGTTTGACCCAAAATGATTAAAACGAATTATATTATTATTTTGTTTTTTTTTTTTTTTACTATTCATACTTTCGAAAAAGGTAATGTAGGTATCATGTGTCTACTTAAAAGTCAGTTTTGTATAGTTTTAAATATAAGCAAGTTAAATTTGAAAAATTGCTAAATGATACAATATCATAACTGCTAAATGGCCTTACCTAAATGACCATTTTAAATGTCTTAAGTCATAATAATAATTATATCACTTATTTTTTATTTTACCAAACAAAAACTACATTATAATGACTTAAGATAATTTAATTTTCAGTTTAATACTTGTTAAAAAAAATAAAAAAAGACGTTCTAGGATAATAAACACAGGAGCAGCCACTGTTATAGGTAATTTAATGTACACATTTACATGTAAACAACGATAAACCATTGATAACGAAAAAACGATTCTGAGTGGAGTTTAGTTGATAGTGATGCTTTGTCAACATTTTATATCCCATATGGTAAAATACCTAATTAAATAGTCATTATGTATTTTCTTTAATAATTTTTGTTTAATATTGTACTGATTTTCCCGTTTTTCCTGTATTTTGAATTGTCAATATTTAGTTATTTAACATAACATATAATATCCACATAATATCAGAACTCCAAAAACCTTTAATTTCAAAACTAAGTCAATCCGCTCAATTTACCACCGTTCCTAAATCGGCAATATACATGTTCAAAAAAAAAAAAAAAATTGAAAAATTAGATTGGTTTTACTCAAACGAGTTTTGTCAAAATTTGATATTAAAATTTCTTTTTAAAAAAAAAAATACGTTAAACCCAATTTTTTTTTTACCACGATGTAAGATTCATAATAAACCTCCTGTTAAATTTTCAAGCATTTCTGTAAAATCTAACAACTCACAGGGTACCTACAAAATACAAATTACGTACAAAACTCGCAAAATTAAAATGCCTATAAATAGTTCAAACATAGCTTAAATTTGTTGAAAATTTTACTACGTCTAGAAAAAGCAAATATAAGTTTTCTTTCCAAATTTCAAGTCTCTACGAATATTATTGACTGAATTACAACAAATAACAAAATTGAAAAATAATAAAAGCATTATTTTCGTACTTTTCCATTTTTCTTAGGTTTTATCCTGATTTTTCTCAAATATTGTGAAAACCGCTTGGAAAATCAAAAAATGATCTCCTAAAAATACCATATTGACGACATTACTTTTCAGAAATGGTGCCGCGTGTATATATCTGAGCAAGATTTCTGTTAGAATTTGTGTATACAGAATACAAAAAAAAAAAAGTAAAATAAAATAAACATTCTTCGCTACACTTAGAATCTAAAATCACATAGGTAAAACAAATATTATAAAAAAAAAAGCCAACAATTTGCTTAAGCACTTCTTCTCTGGAACCAAAGGTATAATGCGCTATGCAAATCATTGCAATAGGGTACACCAAATTAAAAATCGCATACAGAATATTATAAAATATTAATTTCTGAATTAATTTAGTTACTGTATAGTGTAACACAAATTTATTAATTAAAATTGTAATTATTTTATTTTGGTGTAACTTAATTGAATTTATTATAGGTATGATTAAATATACCACAGTTCTGCCAGAAACGTTTGCGTGTTACTTATACAAATGTTAATATAATTAAAAATGTAAATTATTTATTATTACTATTTTGTTTTTAAATACCTTCCTATACTACTTCCTAAATACTTTCACGAAAAACCAATTAAGTAAAACGAAATACAAATGATTCGTTTTTTTTTATGTTTTTCAATGTTAAAAAAATATCTTATTCTTAATCAGATTCTTTATTGTTTATTTCGGAAACAATATATAGGTACCTATCTATACCTACCTAGGTAGGTATAGATCTATCGTCTTAAGTTTATAATTACTATACTCGGTATGAAAAAATATTTACTGCAGATTTTGTCTGTGTTTCAAAAAATATCATATCGGAGTGGAAAAATGTATATGAATACACAATAATAGAGGACGTATAACATTACCTGGAATGACATAATACAAAATTGTAGTATTTGGAATGGCAGAATCGAAAATATAAATGCAAGCGAAAAAATCTGAAAAAATAACATTTGGAACAATTATAATTTTAAATGTTTAATAAGCGAAATCAGGAACTGTGAAATTTTGAACCAAAAACTACTGTAACTATAAATCCCGGCAAAACTTTTTGTCATTCAAAATTTTTTCCGCTCCAGATTTTACCTTTTAAATTTAAAAAATTAAAATTGATCTGGATTTTGCCATTACAGATGGCTTCCCTCCCATAATAGATATTTTAATTGATAACTTTTTCGTCATTGATTAATAATTATAATGTTGTCATTCTAACATTGAAATTGAATGAATTTACTAATCAGATTAATTATTTAATAGTGCGAATTAGCATTTATGCAATTATTGCGATTTGTCGTATCACTAACATTTAAAAATTTAAATACGTAAAAATGTACAAATAATTTTTCCTACTCGGAAAAAAAATAAATACGACAAAAAAATTAATTTGGTAAAAGTAAATAAGTTATCTCATTTAAGTGAAATATGATGTACCTATTCGAAAGAAAAAAAAGTTATAAATTTACATTGGTATATAAAACGCAGGTTACCCTCAAGTTCGATACGTACAATAAAATCAATTTTAAATCAATAATCGATTTCCGCAAAATCCGAATATTCTCGGTTAACTGTTATATTCGAATATTTATTGTATTTGGATTTCTATAATTTCCATGTACATTACCATGTTTTCCAAGTACCTATATGTATTTTTTATTTTAATATTTGCGTAACCATTAATATCCCAAATATTCTCGATCACATTTTATGAATATTCGATTAATAAAAATATCTGAATAGTAGATACATGCGTATATTACGTCTAATATCCGAATAGTACGATTATCCCAATACAAGAGAATGGTATACGATAATCCGAATATATCCGAATAATATACAAATATCCGAATGTATCCGAATTACGAATATCCGAAATAATTTTTATCCAGATTTTAAAATATCCGAGTATCCGGATAGTTGCAACACTAATGTATAGGCCTTTATTTTAAGTGTTTACATTTTAACAAACAATTACCGTAAATTATTTTGCATACAGTATTAAATAATAATTTATGCGATATTTAATTTGTTTTTTCGCCATGTATACAGGATTACGTATTCCAATATCACGGATCGAAAATTGGCGTTCTGGAACCACACGTTTTCGCCGTCGCTGAGGCGGCTTACACTAGTTTGCAGACCGGTGACATAGACCAGTCATGTGTGATATCGGGTGAGAGCGGAGCCGGCAAAACTGAAACGACTAAATTTATTTTGCAATATTTGTGCTCCGTGACCAGTAACGTGAGCACGTGGGTCGAACAGCAGATATTGGAAGCCAACACTATTTTGGAATCTTTCGGTACGTTCCTATATGCAATGTTCGAATTCAGTGTTTCCGTCCAGGTAGATTTAGTTTTAAACAAGATTATACTTTCAGATTTTCTGATCCATTAACTATATGAAACTACAATTTATCTACGCATTTCTATTTTATTTTTTTTTGTTTACTAAAAAGTTCAGAAATTTGAATTAAACACATATTGATGGTAAACTCATATTCAGTTGAGGGTATACATCTCCTTAATCTCTTCCTGAAATATATTACTGAATCTGTTAGCAAAAAATAGGGGAATTTTTCCAGAATTAGAAATTCAGATGTGCTGCCAAAACTAAAAAAAATAATGACAAGTAATAATAATAACACGCCTATTATTATTATGATTGTTAGAAATGATTTTGTGATACTATGTATTTTGTCTGGTATATTTTAGTAGTAGAAAATTATTATATTATTCAATATTTTAAAAGAAAAATGCTCTGGCTTTGTACCAGAATTCAATCCGCCAATAATATTACCATCACATATTTATTTACTTTCCCTATTTTACGCCAATTATGGTTATTGTGATCGTTTACAATGCTTACTTGTTACGGCTTATGTTAAGAATTGGATAATATCAAATTTTCGTTCAGTAAAATCAATATTGTGCTAAGAAATAAGAATGAATTGGTTTATCATCCACCTCCTCACTGATTTCTTTTCAGAAAAGATACTACACCTAAAAATCTAAGCTAGTCTTCTGGTAGAAAAGTTGCGCACAGATCTTTGTACATCTTTGAACATCTTTGTAAAACCATAATTTTCTTCGCTCCACTCAGAATCTAAAACAGAGTTCAAAATTCACTCAAACCGATACATTGTTACAGAATGAAGATAAAGAGTTAAGCCAGCTACAATGATATAGCAAAACTTTAAAGAAGAAGAAATATCTTGAGGCATTCCCAGTACCTTCCCAGTCAAATTTTCTTTTAGGAAAAGTGCTATCATTGTAAATCGGAGCAAAATTCCTGGTAGAAAAGTTGTACACAGAAAAATTTTACTACGTCTAGAAAAGAAGAATATGAGTTTTCTGACCAAATTTCAATTCTCTATGAATATGTTTAATTGAATTACAACAAATAACAAAATTGAAAAATAATAACAGCATTATTTTCGTAAATTTCCAATTTTTCTTATGTTTTATTCTAGTTTTTCCTAGATATTATGAAAACCGCTTAGAAAATCAAAAAATAACCTCCCAAAAGCACCATCTAGACAACATTTTCTTTCTGAAATGGTGCCATACGTATAAACCTCAGTAAGATTTCTGATTGAATTTTTGTTAAAAAAATAAAAAATAAAAATAAACATCCTATTAAATCCATATATTCTTCGCTAAACTCAGAATCTAAAAAAAAATAAACATTAGGTTAACTAATTAAATTTTTTTTACCGCAAAGTAATACTTTTAATAAACCTCTTGTTAAATTTTTTAGCATTTCTGTTTGGTTTTACAATTTTATCCACTGACTACCTAACCTCGCAAAATTAGATAATGTTATACCTTTAAATTTGATAATTAGCCAATTCACTCGAATATTAAAAACGACTAAAAAATTTTTGATACTGAACGAATAGTTGACATTATCTAATTTTTAATATTAGCTATTACATACATATGCGTATGTTGTATCTGAAAGCCATTTTCCTCTTAACAGTTTTAAGGGGAAATTGGTATAAAAATAGATAATTTTAGAGACAACTGATAATAATATATAAGTAACTATATTTATTTTGAAATCTAGGCTTATTTTGTTTCACTGATTTCCTTTTGAACTTTATCGTATTTCTCGCATTTATAATATTGGGTTATCATTACATAATAATATAATATTTATATAACTACCTCATAAATTATTGCAGGAAACGCGAAAACCGCTCGCAACGATAATTCCAGTAGGTTTGGCAAGTTCATGCAAGTGTGTTTCGATAGCAAATGGATGATAAAAGGATGCATAATTCAAGATTACCTGCTGGAACAGTCGAGAATCACGTTTCAGAGTGCTGGTGAACGAAATTACCACGTGTTCTATCAACTGGCCGAGGGCGCGAGGGTAAGTTTAGTTTACACGCGATAATATGCTGTCATGTGTGCAAATTTTGATAAATACATTGTGAAAATAAAGCTCTTGAAATGTTTCAACAATGAAAACAATTAGAGTGGTGGTGAAAAATAGTATTCTCTAAATAATTATTATTTCTACATACTACTATATTATAATACTAATTTATTATATCAATTTTTGATAAATTTGAAAATCATAGGTCACAATATTAAAATAATATAGATAATTTTTAATAATTATAGTTAACTAATTAGCCTACCTCCCGTATTTAAGGGGCCGCATATAGTCAATTTTCTTGACATTTTTGGAAAAATTAAATTTTATCAACTTGAAAATATCCGAATTAACTTTCAAATATATTTGCAAGTAGTTCTATATCATTATCACAAGTATTTATTGTGTAATTGGGAAATTAAGAACTATATACGTATGTTTACGAAAAACTGGTAGGCGCTGGTAAAAATTTCTCGAGCTATGAACTTAGTTTAGAAATCTAATTTTCACAGTAAAACAAAGAGAACATCCACTGTAACGCTGATTTTAGTTTTTCGACGTCATTATTACGAAATAAGTTATTTGAGTTTATAAAAATTAATATTGTCAGATTTTTAATCAATAATAACTTTCGATTTAATAAAACCATCGTTTCACAGACCAAATTCTTTTTCTGTGGTAAACATTTGATTTCTTAATTAAGTCTATAGCTCGAATATTTTCTCGCAAAAATCTGTAATAAAATAAAATTACCTTAGTATTATTTTCGTTGAGTTTTGACGTTACTGGGCTTATAACCTTTGTGCAAGAATTATGTAATGACATAACTCGACATTTTTCATTTTTGATAGTGGAACAGTGACATATTATAAAAAATGCGTCATAGATAGCGTAAATATCAATAAATCTTCTCGGAATAATATATTTTACGAATTCAAGTACTTATTACGCACATTCTGAAGTTGACTTAAAAATGTTCTCGGGGTGGACCCAGTTTTTTAAAGTCATGGAATTTTATGTAGGGCCAGGCTGGGCTTTTTTAACATAAATAATTTTGAATTAGATCGGGCTGGACTTAAAAAAAAATGTCTTCGGAACGTACCTTGGTTTTTTTTACATGGATATTTATGAACCGGATCGTACAGGACTTTAAAAAAATGTCCTAAGACCGGGCCGGACTTTTTAAAAAGCTTAGTATTATTTTCGGATCGGGCCTGAACTTTTTTTACAACAAATATTTTAAACCGGATCGGTCCGAGCCGAAAATTGATGGCCCTTGCAGTTCTATACTGGATACTCACATATTTGTCTAAAAATAAAAACAAAATACAAATATTTATTATTATAAAACAATGTAAATAATTTAGGCGTAAAATCATATTAAAAAATAAAGAATACTAATTTATTTTATTTAATCTATTTAATCACACCGTGATTATTACGTTACCACTTATCACTTTAAATAATAAAATATCGAATTCGATTTATGATCCCTAATTTTATCATATTTGCAAATTAACTATGGTGTCTAGATCGTGTAATGTTTATGTTTACTTGTTTTTCTCGACAGCACAATAAGGATCTCGTCGTGCTGTACAGATTGAAACCACCGGAGTTTTACAATTATCTGAATCAATCTGGATGCATAAAAATCGATGGAGTATCAGACGTACACAAATTCGATGCCCTACGGTTGGCGTTCAACGTACTGCGTATACCTTTGAACATGGTCGACGGTATATTTTGCGTGCTGTCTGCCATTCTTTGGTTGGGAAACACGGTTTTTCGCGTGAGTTTATAACAATATCACTAAAGAGAGGAGTTCGACATTTAATTAGTATTTTTATTTATTTACAAATGTTCTACTTTGAACATCCTTCGTTGGGAAGAAAAGGTTTAAGATTCCCAAAATCCCCCCAACGACTATAACTGCTGACGTGTACATGTAACTATTATAATAAGCACAACAGCAGTTCTCAAACTATAAGACCCGTATAATTTTATTCACAACATTTTTCTATACAAAAAAAATTAAGAAAAGTTAATTATAGTGGATCGTAAAAAAGACATATTGTTGATGTTAAAATTGTGCGCTAAAAATATAAAGCTGAATAGTACCACTAGTACCTGGTTAAAATAGTTAAATTGTATGTTACTCTTTTTAACAACTTTTAATTTAATTATAATTTTGGAAAAAAAAAAAGAATGTTAGAAAATAAATTAGTTATTTCTTTTAATAAATAATTTTAACTTGTCTTGGTCATTTTGATACATTTTTATTTTTTCCAAAAAGATATATTTAGAAACTTGAAAAAAAATAAAACTGTGTCATTGTTTCTTCGAATATTTCTTATATTTACAAGAATACTGTTAACACATTAAGATGGACATGTGATCTAACAAAGGGCTATGCAGGTATATTACATACTCACACGGGTTTTGTATAGTAATTCTATACAAGTCTGAATAGTAAAGGATCAAAAATACGTTTATAAGTGTTTTGTAAAGGGTAATTTTAAAAAAGTAACTTTGAACTTTTAACTTATCAGTAAAATACGATTTTGAATTAACTTAATTAGCTATGTAATCAAATTCATTTTTATTTTGAAATTAACTTTAATCTAACTTAGTCATTTTATTTGGATAGCTTAAATTAAACTAGTTAAACAAATTAGTTAACTTGTCCAGCTTTGCAAAAATATTTTGAAACTACTGCCATAAGTATTATATAAATATGATTGTTGTAATTCAAAAATATGGCGGGTGTACCTAATTATATAAAATAGATTCACACGTGTAAGTTAATTATAAATTTGATTACCTTTCTTCTTCAGGCGGCAAATTGAACTGTTGAATTTGATAAAGGTGACCGAAGTAAATAAAAAGATTTTAATATAACAACTATTTCTTTTTTATTAATTTTTTAAAAATATAAAACACTGTTCTAGGTTCCCGTGCTTTTGTAAGAATCTCTGCGTAGTCTTTTACACTCGCTTGTGATCATCTGTCCAAAAGCAACGGGAACAATACATACACTGTGTGTGGTTATTGGNTAATCTAATAATTAATGGCTACAAATTATTATAATTATTTTACAATATTGATTATATAATTTATTTTAATTATATATGATAGCTTAAGTATTATCTCCTTACGATGAGTAAATATCGCACTAAAATATATGTTATTTGATAAGAAAAAAGAATGGCATCGGATGTAAATGTTTAACTATCATTTCCGTTATTAATTGTTTGATTTATTTCTTATATAACATTTTATTTTACATAATGTATGATAGCTTAAATAGCATATCGTTACATGATTTGGACTTAAATAATATACACAATTAGTACATTTTAGATTGTTAGCCTAAACAGACAAATTAAGAACAAAACGATTACTTCCAAGAGGATCCTCCTCCGAGGATCAAATTTAGAGCGTACCCCCTTTATCTCCCATTCCCCTCTCCCCGATTATATAGTTAAGCCTATGCATGTTTTCATATAACTGTATTCGTGCATCTCACCATGTTATTATTATTATAACTATTATAACTACAATATTCAACTCGTATAATTCCAAATTAGTACGCCCAATATTATTTTATAAGACGTCGCGTTAACGGAATCTATTAAAATTTATGAAATCAGCTCAAAAATAGTCAAATTGTATTTATAAGTCATCCTTATAGTGTCATTTTCACGAGTATTTATCATAATATCGTCCTTTAAAGTATTATTGTTTTACAGCAAGTAGTTTATATATATTTCTATAAAATCGTACAAAAAACGTAACTAATTTGTATTATGATCGCTAAAAATCATCGATGAGAAGTATCCTATCTTAAAATTGTGACTATTGGTGGCGTTTTACCAATATGAAAAATTGTTTGTAGGGAGGGGGAACAATTTACCCGTTTATATTATTCTTTAATATATTTGCTGTATTCTACCTTATATTAAAAATTTAAATTCTGTCTTTATGCCTATATGACTATACGCCGCTACACAAATCTACAATTTTATTTGTACACCTGTCACTCAAAATAAGAGGAAGGTCTCTGTGTATCTTTTACCTCAAAATTTAACCCTTAAACTTTAAAGGTGTGAACCACCTCTTAGCGCGTATTGAGTTGCTCACACTATATTTTTCATGTTATAATATGAAAACAATTTAATTTGTTTAGTTGATTTCTTAGCTGAGTGTTATTTTGATGAAAATATTTATCTTTTTATCAGATCTAGATACATATACAGTTATTTTATAATCTAGATAATTGATTTAAATTCTCATGTTTTTTTAGTTTTCGATGCTTGATATTCGGCTTTTAATATTCAGTATTAATATTGAAGTAATTGTTTATTACTTTATATTAGTTACTAATTTTCAATTTTATGTTCAAATATTTTAAATTAGGTATTAAAATATATTAATTTAAAACATCGACTTTTTAGATATTAAATAATCGGTCTTAAGTATAAAACATTGTTTATGTATTATTTAAATAAATATGACTTCATACTTAGTTAACAAATTTATATTATTAATAAGGTTCGTCTTATTTGGTAATTTTAGATAAATGAATTTTGTGACTAGTGGTTGGAGAATGCTAATATTGGTAAAATGTATGTTTAATATAATGTTTGTTATTAAATTTTAATGGTCTGTAAGCCAATAACTTATGATAATTTGATGAAACATAGTTAAAAATGTATTATTAAATAAGTGAAACATAGAAAAAATCGTAATTTACTATTTCAGCGGTTTTATATTTTGTAAATCTTTCAAAACTAAAAAAATATCGGTTTTTATTTAGATAAAAATAAGGTTGTCTTATATTTTATCTAGATGACATTTATTCAGCTTCATTTAGTATATTATTTAGATAAATTATCAATAATCAATTATCTGTAATCTTATTTCATTATCTTATTTTAAAATTATTTTTACACTACTTTGGTTTTGGGTTACCTTGGTGAAACGGTTGGCAAAAATTAGTTATTATTTAATCTGGTTGTCACAATCTTAGAAGTACCCTTTTTAACAGATGAATTACGGGACTACAACAATTAACTATAACAGGGATAAGAGGGATAAGGATGAAAACGGGGAGATGTGTTAAATTAAATTAATTTTATTGACTTCTGTTTTTGAAATAATTGAGCCCGGAAAATACTAGTTAATTCAGCTAGTATTATTGTAAAACATTTAAAAATAATTTGCATCGTTTATCATTTCATAATTTGCAGGACGTCGACGGGGAAAAATGTCAGCTGACCGAAAAGGACCGAGAAATACTGGCGGTCGTATCGCATCTGTTAGGATTAAACTTGGAAGACGTAATTCACGTAGCGTTGCTCAGGCAGATTAACGTACGCGGGAACATAACGGAAATTCCATTAAAACTACCGGAAGTATGTTGTAAACGAATTTTCTACTTACAGGTCGAATTGATTTGAAGGCCAGTGTATTGGAAGTGCGTGTTTTAATACTACCCGTAGTCGTTTAAATCAATTATTATTGATTTATAATTTGAGTATAAAAAAAGAAATTTTAATTTTTACTATATTATGTACAGTAACTGTTATTATATAATACACCCTTCGCATATTCGACTTTTATTTTTTAAATGTATAGTTTTACATTATCTTTCCAACGATTCGCACTTAAAATATAATATGTGATTTTCAAAAATTCAATATTTATTTAAGGTTTTTAAGAAGGATAAGAACAACTACCTACTTTTAATTTTTAAATATCAACCTAAATTAAAAATTCCATAAATAGATTGAGTAGTAGTTTAAATACATTTTGACATTGAAATGGTTGATTTCCGTCAACCTTTTATGAAATATTCCACTTTTAAGTTTAGGTATGGAAAGAGAAATAGAGTATAATTTGTGTGGCGGCATTTGAATTTGAATAGTAGGTCTCACTCCACTACTCTACTTCCACCTAAACTTAAAAGTGGAATATCTCATTAACGGGATGATGAAAATCAACATTGATTTATTTACAATCTATTTATGTTTTTTTTAATATATTTTGCTATTTGAAAATCAAAAGTAGGTAATCGTTTTACCCCCTAAATGAAGGTGACAAAAAATATTTTTTGAATAGTTATCAATGTGAAATAATAAGTGTTTTACGTTAAATACCTGTACACATAATACAGTTAAATAGTATATATATTTTCGAGGAATATTCGACCAATACTGACAACAAATATCGATAAGACATTATTTATGTTTGTAGTTTTATTTTTGTTGATCCCTTGTTGTTATCTTCTTTGATTACGAAGCAAAAAATCAACTAATTTTACTTCACTTAGAATCATTTTTTCGTTTGCAATGATGTATCGTTGCTTATAGTATATAAATTAAATTACCTACCCTATACTTTTCCATTTCACCATCTACTACAGTGGCCTTCCCATAATGTAAAGTACGTTCTGCTTTTTTATTTTTAGTTAGTATAAAATAGTAATTATAATAATTATTTTTAATAGGCAATAGAAAACCGACATGCCATGGCCAAAGCACTATACTCGCGGACATTCGTGTGGCTTGTGAACCACATCAATACGTGCACGAATCCCGGCCAAGATTCGTCCAGATTTCTCGGCGTTCTTGATATATTTGGTTTCGAAAATTTCACCATCAATTCGTTTGAACAACTGTGCATCAATTATACCAACGAAAAACTACATAAGTTTTTCAACCACTACGTTTTCGCGCTAGAACAAGAAATCGTACGTATATATATGGCTCATTTCTCTTTTGTAGTAATACTGTTGCAATTGTAATTGCATCATACGTTTTGTATAACATTGTATTTTAAATATTAATAATTGTTGTGCAGTATCGACAAGAAGAAATCAAATTTTCACACATTCAGTTTACCGACAACACGTCATGTTTGGAACTTATCGAGAAACCGCCGCGTTGTATTCTGAAATTACTGACCGAACAATGTCACATGCCCAAGGTAAAATCGATTAGATTTATTTATATCGGTCAGCACTTTATTACTTTTATTAAATTTATTACCTATTCAGTTATAAAATTGTATAATTTTGTATTTTAAAAATGAAAAATATAATGTTATAAAAATACCGTATTTTATGGTAAAAACCATCACTGCCTACATTATAGGGATCGGACACTACGTACCTGATGAACTTACACACGGAATTCGAAAACCATTTGAATTTCGTCAAAGGAGATGACCGTCGAAAATGGGAATCCGAATTTAGCATCATACATTACGCCGGTTCCGTTACGTACACCGCGAGCGGATTTGTCGACAAAAATCGCGACGTACAGCAAGACGTGTTTTTCGATTTCATGACTCGTTCTTCCAACGTTTTTGTTCGCGAACTCGTCAAATATCAGGTCAGTGACGGTATTCGCGTTTACCGCGTTTTTCAATAACGATTAATGATCGGTTTGTAATATTATGATCGCAAATAACAATAGTATCGTTTTATTTTACAGGATCTACTCGGTTCTACCGTATCACGAATGGGAAGTGCAAACTCGACGTCGACCAGAGGAACGACGAAAGGTCGGCCTACTGTCAGTGACACGTTTAGACACCAATTACAAGCTTTGGTGGACGTCCTTCAATCTACAAATCCGTGGTATGTATTAAGTCCAGGCTCAGGGACTTTCAACTCTGGAAAAACACGCAAATGTGTACCAAAAAATGTAATATTATGTTTATTGAAACTGTTTTTGTTTTTTTGTAATTCGATGAGAAATAAACTTAAACTCACAATTTTTACAATATTTTAATATTAGCTCTTTCTAGAACGGTAAATTTTTCAAAAAATGTTGGTAATTTCTGCAATTTGAAATGCATGTTTTTTTTTTTATAGTTTTTATTTGGTTTTTGTGGATAAAATTGTTTTGGCCTGGTAAAAAATGTTCAACAATTTAACATAAATTTTATCATTATTCTTACTTTAATGTAAAAAACAAAAAAACAAATCAAAAAAAACATTTTTTTTACCGTTTAAAGGTCAAATTTTAATTAAAATCGTAAAAATCACGTAATTGAAAAACAAAATTGTTCTTTGTTAATTTTTTATTTTAAATTTCCTACCCAATTTTAAAATTGCATTTTTTATTTAAAACGTCGTGTAACGTTTCTTCGTTAATATTTCGCCTTCTACTGCAAATATTTCCTCACGCACTTTTTTCTATTAAAATAGCATTTTCAGTTTTTTTAAAAAAAATAAACATATAGTTAATTTATACAAATAACTCTACTGCTAAAATGGTTTATATTATACTTACAGTAGTGTAATTATATTTAACTCTGCCATTTTTTTATATAAAATATGAAAATGTTATTAGTCCCTAATAATTGGATATTTCTTATCATTAAACAAATATTTCCATCAAAATATATAGGTATGTGCGGTGTATCAAACCGAACATGATAAAAGCTCCAAATCATTACAACGAAAAATTGGTGTTGGATCAGTTGAAATACTTGGGCATGTTAGACATAATACGGATCCGAAAAGAAGGATACCCGATACACTTACCGTTCAACGAGTTTCTTTGTCGTTACCGATGTTTGATAAAGAAAAAATTACCGGATGAAGAACGATCGGCCGTCGAGTACGTTTATATTATAAATTTTATTTTTTTAATGTTCGTGTAATGAATTACATAAAATGTGTTTGTAGGGTTTTTTTAACGCTACAAAAAATCCCGTCGGAAGATTGTCAAATCGGTAAAACGAAAGTTTTTTTGCGAAATAAAGCACACGAGCCGCTCGAAGACAAACGAAAGGCAATGCTCAATTTGATGGCTACGACCATCCAACGAACATGGAAAGGACACTTTACTAGAAAAGGTATTTACATTTGTTTGGTTCTCATTTAAAGATTTAAAAAAAGTAATTATAATAGTTTCATTAATTGTTTTGCCGTAATAATAAAAACTAATTTTGGATGAATATTTTTCAGATTACATTAAAATAAAATCGGCCGTCGTCATTATACAAACTGCATTCAAAAGTTGGAAACAACGTTTAGAATTCTTGAAGAAACGCCGTGCCGCAATCGTAATCCAGTCTCATTTGAGAGGCGTTTTTGCGCGAGAGGTATGTGAATTTTTTGTTCTTTAACTTTAACGTTAATAACCAGTAACACGCCTTTTTGACGTTTACCATCCTTATGTTAGCATACGCATACGACTGTCATCATAAATTATAAGTTACCACGCGTTCACGCAACGATTTTAAGTCCGGACACCCCACCCACTCGCAGTCTTTCTACTCCGTGAACAGTTGACGTTAACCGCGGGCATCATATCTTCTGTCAACACTTACTGGGGGTATTGGCCAATTAAATTAGTTATACCCATCGTCGTGGCTCCCAGGGGAAGAAAGTGGACATTAGAACCCTCAGATATTTGTCTAGAGGGGTTAGGTAAATTTTTTTAGAAAGGTACTTTAGAGAGGTCAGTTTTCAATTTTCTCATGAAATGAGAAAAACCAAAAAAACCTTAGCACTTTTTCTGAAACAAAATCTGACTGAGAAGATACTTTAAGGAAGTAATTTTTTGATTTTCCCAAAAGTTTTCCAATAAATGTGAAAAACCGGTAAAACACGGGAAAACCAGGAAAAACGGGAAAATTGGTACAATTTTAAACAAATTAAAGAAAATATATAATGCTTATTTTACTATAATATGACATATATACTGTTGATAAAGCATCACTACCAAATGAACTCCACTCAGAATCGTTTTTTCCTTAGCAATAGGGATGACAAAAAATAACATAAAAATTAGATTGCAGAGATAATGAGTGTCTTACGATAAATTGATCGCCCCGTAGAGCCTATTTAATTATTTTACAATAATATAGCATATATATTGTTGACATCACTATTAACTGAACTCCGTTCAGAATCGTTTTTTCGTAAGCAATATTTTATCGTTGATTACAGGTATACATTAAATAACCTATAACAGTGACTGCACCCGTCTTCATTATCCTAAGACAGCTTTTTTAAAATAAATATAACAAAAAAATTTAGATTAGATTTTTGTTAATCTATTAGTCATTGTTACAACAATAATTATTTTTAAATTCAAAACTTTAGCACTATTTAATATCACTGATTTTAAAAAATATTCACTGTTTGAATTAGTTTTTTATTAGTTATTACAATGTATTCATTTTCTAGAAAATATTGTATTTTTTCTTTTCTTTTATTATTATTACTATTTAATATTATAACCGCGTTAACGACGTTGTGCCGTCAAACATTTACCTTCCCCATTTTACGTCATGTGTGGTATTCGTTATTGTGTTCCTGTATGTATTATGTTTAAGACAATTGGTACATTATTAAGTTGAAGAAAACTGATGTATTTTTTCTAGATAGTTCTATTAAATTAAGGGGAATTTGTATAAAAAAAGAGTAAATATTGAGGACAACTGGGGAAACTGGTTAATGTCCTGAGTAACATATCGCCAAGTCGTTAGTTGGGCTATATTCCGTTTAAACAATGAAAACAATGCCTTTATTGGCATACGAGTTTCAGTTCTAATCCATGTCGGCATCTCAGCTGATTATGGTCTGGGTCGAGCCTCCAAAATATAACACGATTGAATATTCGTCCATGTGTCTCACGTGATGCTCCTTTTGCTTCGTTTTCTCTAACGACGTACACTCCGTAGTAACGCACATAAACGATTTCAATTTTTGTAAGTGTATAGTTTTTAATTTTTTTGTTATGGTTCTATTTTATTGTATTACAATTAGTTTCCATGCCTTCCCAAAGACCTCTTTTCCTATAAGTTCGTAGTTTTTTGACTTCGTGTCGTCTTGTCTCCGTGAAGAGGTTTCAATTTTCTTGATTTTCATAAAAAAATAAACATTTTCTTTTAATACCCAAAAAACCTAAGTTATTTTTATTTCTTTTAAGTTATATATATTACCCCAATATTTCTGGTATACACGAGTAAAAATCCTACGCACTCCGGCTTTCGCGTATTGGCCGTAGGTTGACGACATCAACTCCAAGTCTTTATATAATGCTACCTAAATCGTACGACAAAGCCAGTGGAAGATGTTACAATTTTACGAGTTCAATAAAATAAAGTTGTTCCTTTGTTCCCACAGGTCGCTGCGGCTTTACGGGAAATGCGCAGAGTGGAAGAAGAAATGTGGAAACGTGAACGAATAGAAGAAGAAAAACGCAAAGCGATACAAGTTAAAGAAACCAACCAGGAAAAAGACGACCAATTGGACGATTTACAAATCAAAAAAGACGAAAAGTATATACTTTAATAACGGATTATAAACACGTCGTTATAAATACTACAGTGATATACCTATTAAACTAATATTGTATTGTATGAAATGATTTTCAGATTATCCGAAATCGAATTCGCCAAATTGGCTGAACAATTGAACTCGAGGCTGCACGTGGATCCAGCACATGAATCGGTGGATTTGGACAATCTGTTTGCGTTCCTATCGGACGTTCAATCCGGCGGCCGGTCGGTGGACGGCGCCGTCGGTGACCATATGAAGGAAATAGTAAGCGATTTCGACGAGGTAATTTGCACACAATAATATTTCTTTAAATCGTTCTATCGATTTATATCATGTGGTTTACTCAAACACGATTAAACAAATACACAAATATATTCGTTAGTATGCGTAATGTTTATTTTGAAAACCGATAATGTTATAAACCTTAATTTTATATAGTATATAAAACGCTATGAAAAATAATACACGGCTTAAAATGCGTGTGCGTGTGGTGCAGTTAATCAAACGTAAATAATATTTAATTTCGCACTGAACAAAATTTACTCGCCCCAAGAAATTTCGCTTAATTAACGCGCATACTGGGTGATTGATTTTCACAGCAATTTTCTCGGATTTTTATAAGTGAATTTGATTTCAGTAATTGAAACCATTGTGAAACCGTTTAAGCATTATTTTGACGCTTTTTTAAAAATGTGTATCCCTACTCAATAATCTTAAATTAGTATACTTTTTAAATTTTAAATAGGAATCCCTCTTTCCTTTTTAAGCTATTATAAATCATAAATTGTAAATCCGATATTAGTCTAACCATTGTTATTTGTTATGCATATCAACAACTTCAACTTGAAAGATCCCATAATGATTTTTAAAAAAAAAACCTAAAAAAAATGTTCCGAGACAATTGCTAGTTCGTGATAAATGGGTCATCTGTAGTTTTGACGCTTAGTAGAAAAAATCAAACCAAGTGATTTCAAATAATTTGAACGCACATTATAATCACTTTAACGGTGTGGTCCAATATCTGACGTTTGGACAATTATCATTAGTTGGAGAGCGTGATCCAGCGGGAAATCGAACGAGTAGAAACGGAAAATGTCAAAGGTCTGGAAAATTCATCGCCTCCGGTGTCAAACGGCGTCGTGCCAGCGCTGGCCAATTTACCAGAACCGTCGCATCCACCACCACCACCACCGCCGTTCAACACACAGCAACCTGTCGTGGCCAAGGATAACAGTGAACCCATTTACGATGCGGTATTGCCCAGGGACGAGGACAACGTGTCGCCACCGCCTTTGCCCACGCCACCACACAAGATGACCCGAGCCAAAAGTCCCGTGATTCAGACCACCGAGGGCCCCCACTGCAGATCCGTTAGTCCGACGGCCGTGTTATCGTCTCCCAGGCAAAGCAGACCCAGTTCGAGGAACTCAAATACGGAGGTAAGATGGCGATTTTCAATGGTATTTTCGTAGTTTGAGGAGTTTTTTTTTAAACTTTTTTCCTCGTACTAAAGTCAGTTTAAAAATATCACCTATTAATCTGGCCTTCGAATGTTTGCACTCAAATGAAAAGATTCTATTGTATACAAGGTGTCAAAGGTCAGTAACGAATAATCAGGTAATTCACAATAAATATAGGGTAGTGGGTTTTTAAGATCGTGGATCAAAAAATTTTTATAAAATAGGTAGGTGTCTAGAGTTTTTGAATTTATTGATTCAAGGTATAATTACTTCATGTCGTCACTGATAACGAAAATAAGTACTACACAGTTCGAATACTACTTACAAGTTGTATGTATATCTTTGAAAATAATTTTTTTCCTTTGTTATGCAATGACCAATTTTCACAATATCTATGATTTACTTGGGATTTTTCTAATGTACCTAGTAGGTATTCAGTATTAATGTTATAATAATATAATGATATTTTTATGGGCACTGAAGTGTAAAGACTGAAATGTAAAAATAAGTTTGTTGTGAATCCTTTTGAAATTAATTTTGTTAATTTACTTTCTTTTTTTTTTTAATTTGTATTATCATTCGCGTGTGCAGAGTACTAATTGGAAATACAACAACGGAGCCGAAGACACGGAACGAGAACGGGATCAAAGAAGGAAATTCAGAGTGGAAAAGAAATTGCAAGAGATGGAGAATATACAAGAAAAATTGAACATTGACCCACTGCAGGATAACTATCACGACATTCTCGAATTTGCTGCCAACCATTTCAACGCTCATGAACGTTCGCCCGAAGGTATTAAATTATTACCTGTTATGTATAATTAAGTTAAAATTGTATTCATTAAAATATCTCTGTATATTACAGGTACAATTATAGCCACGTTAAAAAGAAAAAGCAAGTCATTGGAAAAAATACCTATGTATGAAATGGTCTCGTTCCACCGCGGTTCTACTATTCCAACCTCACACATACATATGTATGATCCAGATAACATAACAATAGCTATATCGATATTCAGAGTAAGTCTCTTCAATTATGAAAAATCCCTTTAATTGTAAAATGAGGTTGTTTTTTTGAAATTTTAATTTGGATAAGTTAAGTTAAAATTTTCAAGTTATAATATTTAACTTTTATTAATTTAATGAGAAGAAATCAACAGATATAAATCATTTTATAATAAAATCAAAACTGGATAAAAACATTTGGAAGGCCTGGGGATAAATTTTTAAATGAGGCCCTCAAAAAGAATAATAAAAAAATGTTTACAAATTATCACTCAATATGAAAATGTGTTTCAACTAAAGGAAAACAATAAATAATGTAGAGATAATAAATCTCAATTAAAAATAAGCTTTATATAACTTTTAAATAAAATATAAATACATATATTTTTATAAAAAAAAACTTAACCTAACTTAACCTAAGTAGTTTATCCAACATAATAATATATATCATCAGTTAACATCAAAATTATTAAAAGTAATAAAATATCAAAGTACAAATTTATTGTTTAAATGCATAGATAAGGAACAATTTTCAAACACTGAGGTTCTTAAAGTCTTTTAGCTCAGGGTTCATGACCATCTTGCTTCCTTCTTAATCTGGACTTGAATAAAATGTATTAGACTCTTTTGTTTAACCTATTACATTATTTTACATTATTTTCAGTGTTGAAGAATTCCTTTTAAAAATAATACATCTCTAATTGTAGTCTAAGTTTAAAATAGTAATAAATTCCAAAAATATAAAAATTGTTTTATATTTTCTCTTGGGTTTAACTAGTTAAATGATTAATATTTTAAACACCAACCAAATTCCTCTCAAAAGTAGACCCATGGGTGCTTTGCTTCTACACCCCCATTAACTAAAATTGTTTAAATTGTATTAATGTATATTGTATATAATATAATTATTATGATACAGTGTGCCACTGTTGTAGGTGTAAAGTTAGGAAGGAGACACATAGGTGTTCCAAGGAAGAGTGGAATTGGGCACTTGTCCCCTCTGAAAAAATACTATATTTTTCTTCTTCCCCTTCTCCTTCATTCTTACTATATGTACCACCCTCATTATAAATGTCCATTTAACCCAATCTTCTACCTTGTATACACCAGTTGTAATCATATAATTCTCAGTCACATTCAACAATTTTTCAATCTTCCTCTCCACCTCTTTCTCTTATGTTTATTTTCTTATCTTTAGGTTATCTCTTATGTACTCATCCCTTACCTAAATTCTTTCGCCACTTCACTCATCTTTCTTACCATTCTCATCTCTGCTACACTTATTCTTTGTTTTATTTATTTATCTATTTATTGAAATATTAACTTATTTCACTCCCTCTCTTAACAATAGTAGCTTCTTTACCACAAACCAGTATGACAGTATCTTCAAGTTTATATTTGGTATACTTTTTGAAATAAAATAGCTCAATACTCACAGCTTGTTGGTCCACAGTGGCCTATAAACATAGGCATTAGACATATAATATCTATTATTATAATATCTTTAATATTATTATTGTTTTTGAGCAGAACTCTGGTGATTGGATAAGCTCGTATTTGCTATATGCTTATAATATAATATGTTAGGTTGCTTATCAATAATAGAAATATAATTAGGCAAATCATTCATTTATTAATTAATATTTGTTTACTACATAGATTATAGATTTTAATATCAATAATGATAATTATTATTTAATAATAATATGTAACTTTAATATTTTATAACATAGTTCTAATCTGTAATAATGTTACCTATACATTAGCACTAACCAACTATTTCATTATGAAATATTCCACCATATTCCCAACTTTATTAGTTGTTGCTTGTATTTAGTAATATCATGTAATGCCATGATAATTTCACATGTGTCATTATAAGTTGTACTTATGTAGTGGTTAACAAGAAAAAGTTGAATTCAATGGAATATTTATTTTTTATATATATATACTTATAAGAATTTTAATATCAAATTTTGATGAAAATCATAAATATTACAACCTTTAAAATATGTTTAACAGAACTCCACTCAGCAAAAATTAATTGTTGCGTACAGATATACATTAAATTCTCCTCTATATCCTACCTTCCCAACTTTTTACCAACAACAATATAAAATTTGTCTGTCTTTTTAAAATTTTATCATCAACATTTTGCATTCCATTTGTACTCTTGTTTCGACATAAATTTAATCATTTCATTTTAATCATTTCTTAATAATAAAAGAAATATACACATTATTTCCAAATACTGATTATTTTGTAATATTTTGTTACTAATTGCTATCTCTGATCTTGAATTTCAATAAATATATTATGTATGGTTTTTAATTACCTATTGTAAATATAAAATATTGTACAGGATCTCTCCAAATATACTCGAGGTGACATAAAACAAGATAACGAAGTACAAATCATTCAAACGATAATCGGTGCAGGGATAAATCGTGAAGAGTTACGGGACGAGATTTTCGTACAATGCATGAGACAAGCAACCAACAATCCGAATATAGAATCCACGGAAAGGGTGTGGTTACTAATTTGTCTTACAATTGTCGCATTCCAGCCAAGCAAGCTATTATACAAGGTAATACACAATTTCTAAACACGAATTTCTTAAATTGAATAAAGAATATATATTATTATTGTTGTATACATTTACAAAATCAAAAAACAAACTCCGACATACGAGGTCTGGCTATTATATAACGAGACTGCTTATGAAAAATAGTTTTATTTTAAAAATTATTCCACAACCGAATGTTCCTCTTCAATATACTCTCCTCCCCTCTCCACACATCGTTTCATTCGTTTCTTCTATTGCTCGAAGCAGTGCTGAAAGTCTATTTTCGTAAGACCATTTAGGAGTTTTACCGATTTTCATTTCACCTCTTCCGTCGACTCGAACCGGGTTTCTTTTAAGGCCAAGTCGAGTGAGTAAGGCACGTGTTCGAGCACTGGAGTGTCTTTAGCGGCCAAATAACGCTTCACAGACATCGAGTTATCCTGGTGCAAGATCCACGACTTGTTTTTCCACAACATCGGACGTTTCTTACGAACTCGTTCGCGCAGTGTTGCCAAAACTATCAAATAGTAATGTTGGTTTACAGTTTGACCATCTGGAACCCATTCAGTCATCACGATGCCGTTGATATCGAAGAAAACGATCAGCATGGCTTTGAATGTGGATTTTGACATGCTTCCTTTTTATTCTTGGCAATGCAGGAGTCTTCCAATGCATGGATTGCCGCTTAGTTTTGACATCGTATTGGAATATCCGTGTTTCATCGTAGGTGATGATGTTTTCCATAAATTCAGGCTCTTCTTCTAACCTCTCAAGAATGTTTGAGCAGATCTGTTGACGGACGAGTTTTTGACCAGGAGTCAAATTTTTTGGGACCAACTTCGCACAGACTTTCTTCATGTTGAATTAGTCGTTTAAAATTTTTCTGACGGTCACTTTATTGGCATTTACAACCTCAGCAATCATCCGAATGCTCATATGATGATCTTTTCGCACAATTTCATTGATTTGAGCCACTTTTTGCGGCGTCGAAACGTAAACAGGTCGACCAAGACATTGGTCATCGCCGGTGCACTCTCGACCTTCAGAAAATAGTTTATGCCACTCAAAAACACACGCCCGAGATAGGGAATCCTCACCATAGGCCTCTTTTAACAACTTATATCACTCAGTTGGAGTTTTTTTTAGTTTAACGAGAAATTTTACGTTTATCCGTTGCTCGTGGTTTTCGTCACAAATCGTTTTCGGCAAGAGAAAAAAACACGTTTGTTTTTAACCGCTACAGAAAAAATACTAATGCACCAACAAAAACCTATTTTTATACTGGCATAATAGACACTTCCAGCTAACCAGCGCTGTAATCGGTTTTCCGGTAATCTTTCTAGGACGCTCTCTGCGCGCGCAGTCTCGGTTTTTAATAGCCATACCTCGTAATTTACCTTTTTTTTGAAAGTCCATAATATTATGTAACTATAGGAAAATATTGAAATAAAATGTTTACGTTTGAATTTAATTATCTATACTGGCTATAGTTGGAATAAATATAGTTCTTCAAAAGAAATACTACACAATCTTTTATTTATAACACAATTATTTATAATTATTAGAATTTCATACATATTAATTGTTTCATTAAAACACATACACTTGTTTAAGTTTCAACTAAATTTTTAATTTAAATTAGATTTTTTATTTTACTTGCAAGGTTACTTCCAATATTTGTAAAATCATATTAAACAAATTTGATGCTTTCTAAAAATATTCTGTTATGATATTTATATTTTTAAATTTTAAATTATTATTTGCCTTAAGCATTAAATATTTCTGGATACACCATATTAAATGTCTCGTCTTCTGAAGCCGGCATGAACAAATATTTTTTTCATGTGACAAAGCCACTTACAATTGACCATGGGAAAAACATAAAACGGTTATGTCTAAACCAGTAACATTTAATGTTTGACCTTTTGTTTTATTAATGGTCATTGGAAAACATAGTTTCTTTAAGATTTTAGTTTGTTTCATCTTTTATATTATTTTTTTTTCATTTCATCCATGTTACTAACCTTATCCAATTAAATAAATATTAATAATAATAATACTTAAAAATCGAATTTTGAATGATGGTTTTTAATAAGGGATGGATCTCAATAGCTATAAACCTTCCCCGAAAACCTCATCGAAATCTATTCAGCCATTTCGGAGTTTTTCCTAAACAAAAAAACTACTTAATTTTATACTAGGTATTGATATTGATGATCGCAATTTACCATTATTAGGGTGTTTTTTAACTTTTAAAGATAAAGCATTTTATATTCGTACTAACCCATTATTATTCATTATTTACATAGAGTAACAACGTTTATTTTTTGCATTAGTTTTTAATCGTTGTAATAGAATTTATTACACAGACAATTTTATAAATAAAACTATCAAAACATTTATTAACATTCGTGCTATATATCTTTGACCAGGTTTCTAAACTAACAAAATTTCCCTAATAAACTTAAAAATTAAAGAGTAACTTGTATTTTGCAGTATTTTACTCATTAATTAAATATATTTCGCCGATATCTGTGGACGAGGCATAGGTACTTGCATTCATGATTAGGACATTACTGTTGCATTTAGTGCAAAGTTAGGAAATTAGGTTTAAACATTAAAAGAACTCAAAAAAGTCCGAAATTCAAGTGTGAGCGTCATACAGAAATAGAAAATTAAAATTACATTTTCGATGAGTTTTTGGATTAACCAAGATTGTAAAGAATTTATTACAGATAGTTCATAAAGTTCTTTATAGTCGTGTCCAAAACTGACGGTATCATCGACTTTTGTTATTACTGATAACAAAAAAAAAAAAATGATAATATTCTTTCTTTATTAACTGTTTGAAATTTTAAAGAACACTTCAAATAAATTACGGATACCATAGGCAGAAAAGCTGCTGCACCTTCTTAAGTTTTAAGGTTTGGACATTTTTGAGAGTATTTATTGATTTAAAGAATGGTAGATATAAAAAAAAAAAAACAGATTTATAAAATTAGACTGCTGATTTTGATAAATTATATGATTGGGTAGTAGGTAGGTACTAAAAATATATTAATATTATAATGCTCGTATGTTAAAACTGTTATTAAATAATATTAAATAATATTGTTAAATATGATTTTATTTCGAACTGTTGTGTAGTATTTTGTGAGTTTCTTGCGGAAGAATTTGCAGTGCGAAGGAAAACTCAAACAGTACGTTCAGTGGTGCCTGGACAATTGCAAAAATACTAAAGTATCATGTCGACAATATCCACCGTCGACGGTCGAAATAGCTGTATGATATTATTATTTATTATATTTACACGTTGCTTATATTTTATACCGGTTTTTTTAACCGGCTATAGGTTCAACAAACATTCGTGATTTATTTAAATAATTAAATATATTAATTGATTATATCCAGGCAATGAGGAGACTCGGCACGATTGTGTGTAGATTTTTCTTTTTGGATGGCCGGACAAAAGCCATCGACATCCATCCGACGGACACGGCCAGCGACGCGGTCTACAAGCTTGCCGACAAGTTGTGCCTCAGGTCTATCGACGGTTGGTCAATTTACCAAAGCCGATCAGATGGTGAAGAACACGTTCGCGCACATCACTATCTATATGACATCATAGCCACTTGGCAATCGTACGTACCGACACCTAAAATGTATGTTCTTATGAATAAGTCTGTTAATTGGTCAATATGCTGTAATATTACAACGGAAATAGAATATTATGCTGATGTGACATCCTTTTAAGAATCCATCACAGCAGCATTTTCAGTCTCTGTCTTTCTAATGTGTTCACGTAAACATATGAAAAGGCATTTAACATTAGTTTTAAAACGGTAAAAGAAAAAATAAAATGCCTATTATATAATTTGTAGACGATAACATTTTGAAGATGAGCCTCGTCGGAGTTTGCTAATTTTAAAAATATTGAAATCATTATCCACGGCACAAAAAGTCGTATTTTAGAATTTTTTTTTTAAGAATTTACTTTTCAAATGATTAATATTTCCATATATGTTGATATTGTTAAATTCAAAATGTAGTCATTTTATTATGTATATTATACAAATTTATATTGGATGTTTTTTTCTCAAAAATGTATTTTAAGGTTCTTTTACGATCCTTAAAAGTTTGCACGTAAGTATATGAATACATATTTGTTTGGTATATTGTTCATTAGAATGATTGAGACAACAAATTATTCTACTGTAGCATGCTCGTTGTTTCACGATAGTGTATAGACAATACACATCAGTGGCCAGCATTTTTTTTTACAAGGGTGTTTTTATTTTGTGTTTAGATGTAACTTATTTGTAACTTTATTGTACGCATAT
Organism: Cinara cedri; assembly: GCA_902439185.1. Taxonomy (NCBI): domain Eukaryota; kingdom Metazoa; phylum Arthropoda; class Insecta; order Hemiptera; family Aphididae; genus Cinara; species Cinara cedri. Next base: position 21,928 of record CABPRJ010000053.1, on the reverse strand, counting down.
AACATAATATATATTATACTTAATAATTATATCTGTGTGTAAGCGTAACACAGGACATTTTGTAGAATCGAATACATAACTACATATAGTATAAATTATAATTTTCGGCATAAATATGGTCAAATGGGGATGTTTGAACACCAAAACACCCCCTCCCCCTCGTGCTACACCACTGATACACAACACCTATCTTATTATACTGTCCGCAGAAAGCAGCAAATCAAACAAACCACCCAAACGAGTAGTTTCCCGTCCCTAAGCCGTCGATCCAGCAACACGACATTGACCAGTGGTGAAAATCGTTTTATATTTAAACGTCGGTTATTCCGACACTCTCGCGAAATATCGCAAGATCCAATCGAAGTGAACTTGCTATATGCTCAAGCCGTTTATTCCGTTGTGAAGGTAAACAGATATTACAATATTCGGTATTGTCGTTTTTACGTGACTAATATTATATTAATATTATTGTTGGTTTTTTTGCTAGTGTGATGACTTTCCAGTTAGTGAAAAAGTAGCGCTCCAGTTGGCTGGACTCCAGTGTCAAGTATCCTTGGGTGACCCCAAAGAGTCTACTTTAGAATATTATGCGGATGTCGAAAATTACATACCTATTCGAATAAGTAGAATTAGAAGTTCTGATAGTTGGGTAATTACTACTACTTTATTTTATTATTACTGATTAGTTGTACAAATGGAAAATCGGTGAACTATAACAAAAGATTAAATGTAAAATGACTGGTATAAGATATAAAAATCCTCATTATTATGTATTTTACATATATATTTATATATTATATAAATTATAGGCTATTACTCCCTTTTTAATCTAGTCTTGATAAAATCTAACTCTTTATCGTGTATCTTTTTCCCACGAATCTGTTGTTTTTCCGAATGTATACCACTCAGTTATGCCCCTTTCAGTTTTGATTGATTACATTATCCATCAATACCGTTATGCTTCATCTGTATCATCATATGCGCAACTAGACCACCAACTTTGGGGGTGCTAAAATTATGGACACGTCAAAGACCCATGGCAACTATGCTCCCACAATCATCTTTACTCGACTCTTATATTCAACTACACCTTTCATATATAATTGTGTAAATACAAATTTATCATAACTATTAGATTCTGAAGTGGAGCAAAGAAGCTTATGGTTTTACAAAGATGTTTTTTTTTTTTTTTATTTGTGCACGATATTTCTACCAGAAAACATGTTCTAACTAATAATGATAGCAATGTTTCTAAAAAGAAATTTCACTTGGAAGGCACTTTAAAAAAGGCATTTTTCGATTTTCTCAGAAGTTTTCCAGGCAAATGTGAAAAGCCTAGATAAAATATGGGAAAACCGGAAAAAACGTAGGGAAACTGGAAAAATCAGTACAACATTAAACAAATATTATTAAAGAATATAAAAAGCTTATTTAATTATTTTACTATAATATGACATATATTGTTGACAAAGCATCACTATCAATTAACTGTCGCTCAGAATCATTTTTTCGTAAGCAATGGTTTATCGTTGCTTACAGGTATACATTAAATTACTTATAACAGTGGCTGGATCCATCCCCATTATCCTAGGACGTTTTTATTTAACTTTATTTTCCATATACAGATACAGTATCTGTAGAAAACCTGTATTTTATTCTGCTCATATTTGGCAATATCTAGATAAAATTTTCAGTTATGACTATGAAAAAGCTGATTGGGGTTTTTTTGAGGGTGTTAATTTTAAACTTGGGAGTGCCAAATACCCCTTCTCACCCCCTTAGCTGCACCTATGCGTATAATACAATAATCTTTAATATAGTTGACTATAAATTTATCACTGCCTTCTTCAACTCATTTAATTGGGAACTTACTTTTTTTTTATGCTGCTAACGTGGCCATGGTTGTGTTTCTCAATGCTATTCACTCCTCTATTCTGTCTTTTGACCAACAGGCCACTCACCGCCTATCAGTTTTACCCCCTTATTTGATTTACCCAGAACTAAAAATCTTCGCTTTCAACAAAAACCGTTTTCACTCTTCTTATAAGTAATCTTACCTGATTATTAACGATGTTTTCCCTTTTACACCTAATGTAAATTCCTGTCCAAAAAGAGCTATCGAGAAATTTCTTTGAATCATATTATATACATTAGTAACAACATGATTTGTGCTTTTGAATACCTTATACGTCAACCTTAGACCTTATTTTTCCTATACACATTTTAAAGGACGACTTGGGGGTTTAAGTTTGATGTTTGACATTTGGAGGGATTGTTTCTGGGGCCCGTGATTTCTCTTTACATCCCTGTTCTTTTCTCCCTCTTAATGTTTTCATTTTGGTCAGTTACGTTTCCAATGACTTGGTATTTTTTCATTATCTGAGGTTTGTCAATTCAATTGATATTCAGGGCCAGTTTCTTTTCAAACATACCAACATTTTCATGTGGCTTCTCTCGCTTATATTTAATTAATTTAATTCCTCCAATCCAGCATCTTCCACTTTATCCTCAAACTTGGTTATGTAACTCCCATTCACAAATCTGGCAACTCAGGTTATGTTATTAATTACCGTCCTGTTACAATTTTCTCTCACCTATTCAAAGTATTTGAGACCATTGCTCTCAACTACATTCGCCATTTTATGAAAAAACTTCTCATTGATAATCAGCGTGAGTTTCGAACTTAGTTTCGAGGACTATTTGTAATTTTAGTTTGACTAGCTACATCTATGATTTATTCTGAAAGCATAGATATAGTGGACGCAATCTACACGGATTTTGCCAAACCATTTGATAAGGTTGATGATTCACTACTGATTAAATTACTTGACCTCCCGGATATTGGTAATCTATTGGATGCATATCTATTTTTATATTTGTCTCTTTCTTTGGCTTCTCTTCTATTGGTTTTTTCTTTTCTCTTTGATGTTTCCTAAGGTACAGTCCTATCGGCTTTTTTAAATATTTTTATTAATTCTGTTTCCTCTGTCCATAAAAATGCCTAGTTCATCTTTTATAACGACCTCTTTGATGTTATTTTCTCTATTACATTCCATCTTGGTTGTCTTCTATTACAGGCTGACCTCGACCAATTAGTCACTTGGTCTCCTTAAATGTTGAAGTTCATGGCAATGACTTTCTCCCGCCTCCGATTCTTTTCATGAATAGCCATTCTTTATTCGCATTCATATTTCTTCAGAATTCCTTCAAAATGTCTCTATCGCCTATCTCCCTCATTCAACTAATTTTGTTCTCTTTTTTTTTCTTTTGAGTTAGGAAATAACTAAATAAATAAATTTAAGGGAAAGGGATGTTTTTAAAAATATATAGAATACTAGTTGTGTTACCCGGCTTCACCCGTGTGCAGTTTTAATATTGGTATAATTTAATGTATTTATGTATGTAGCTGTACATACTTAATCGAGTACCTTCTTATTATTAAATATAATATTATTTAAAATATAAAATAAAAACTGACTGATTAAATGGCATAATATATCATTGGCAGATATTGGGTTGGGAAGGGTGACGATTTTTGGATCACTAACTCCTCGGAATTTTCGTCACCACTATATATTATTATAACTAAACTTAACACTTATGAATTTATATACAATTTTGATAATATTTTAGATTCTAAGTGGAACGAGGAATGTATTAGTTTTACAATGATGTTTATTTTTTCTTTTCTGTGGACAAAATGTCCACTAGCAATTTTGCTCCGATTTACAATGATAGCACTTTTTCTGAAAGTAAATCAGACTAAGAAGATACTTTAGAGAGCTAATTTTTTTCATTTTCCCAAGAGTTTTCCCGATAAATAGGAAAAACATGGTAAATACCGGAAAAAACGAAAAAAACTTTGGTTCTGAGAAAAAAATGTCTAAATACAATTTTTATAATTTTATCTAATGTAATTATTGTTTTTTTTATTTTCTAGCTTTTATGACATACTTTTACATATATTCTTACACATGTTTTACTGATAATTAAAATATCTTAAGTCACAGTGGTGTACTTTTTGTTTAATAAAATAATAATATATATAATTATAATAATTATATAATAATATAATATATATAATTTTAATAATTATATAATAATATAATATATATAATTATAATAATTATATAATAATATAATATATATAATTATAATATATAATAATAATAATTAAATGATTAAATAACTCTTACCAATTAGAATCCCATATTTAAGTTATAATATTTAAAATGTATGGTATTATGTCATTAGCAATTTTAAAAATGTCATTTGCTTGTATTATTTAAAAATGTACTTTGAAATAAATTAAGCGTGATAAATTGAGGGGATAGCAAATTATTTCAATTACTATTTATACAAATAAATAATTTTCATCAACTCCTCATTGTACTCATAATCTAAAAAAAAAAAAAAATATCTCATATATACTTTCTTATCTCAGTCTAATTTATCTTAAGATTATGTTATTCATCAATTCGAATAAATACCACATTTCAAAAAGGTTTAAATTATACACTTGGCGTCACAAAAATCGCACCTATTGCAAATTATTTTTCAAAGTAATTTTAACTACACTTAATCATATATAAGGGTACTGTTATGATATATCATTTGAAAGGTGATGAAATAAACTTGAAAAATAAATAAATGGTATGTGTTTTTGTTTATCAGTGTTTTAAAAAATAAGTTAATCGTGGAAGAGGAAAACAAATTGTATTGAGGATATACAGTTTTATAAACAGAAACAGACAATAGACTTCATATAAAAATAAAAAACTGTTACTAAATGTTATTTAAAATCTAGTGCTACTTCCTCTTGCCTTAATTACTGCTTCCATACGATCTTTCATAGAAGTTATGAGTCGTACGATGCGTTCTTGAGGAATGTTCATCCATTCCTCAACAACAGCATATTGAAGATCTTGGAGGGTTGTTGGGGCAGGATCATGTGACCGCACTCTTCGTTTTAATTCGTCCCAGAGGTGCTCAATTGGGTTTAGGTCTGGACTTCTCGCTGGCCAGTTCATAACAGGGATCCCAACCTCTTCCGTATAATTTTTTACAATTAATGCGGTGTGGGAACGAGCATTGTTGTGCATTAGTATAAACCCATCTCCAACAAAACCCGCATATGGTACCACATGCTCTTCTAAGATCTCTGTAATGTATCGATCAGAAGTTAGCGATCCTTGTCCTCGAGCGCCACCAGTTCGGGAAACGCACACAAGCTCGGTCTTGCTATCGATGGAAATGCCGCCCCAGAACATGNGCGTCCAATTAAAATGTTCACGGGCAAAATGTAACCGTTCTTTGCGATGCTGTGCAGTCAGTTTCGGACCGGTAGCAGGTCTGCGGGCCACAATTTTTTGTTCTCCTAACCTTCTCCTAACCGTAGAGGTGCTTACTGTTGTACTGCGAGCTGCGCGGAGTTGCTGTTGAAGCTCTACAGCATTGGAAAATCGATTGCGCAAAGACGTCGAGACAATAAACCGATCATCTCTGTCCGTTGTGCAGCGTTGTCGGCCTGATCCATTCCTCCGGATAAAGCCACCAGTCTCTTGATAACGTTGGAAAACTCGTCGAACGGCAAAACGGCTCAAGTTTAGTTGCCGTGCAACATTGACTCATCCCTGATTCCATTAATGCTACCACTTGAGCGGCTTCGTTAGCAGTTGTATCCATTTAATACGTTATTTTTTGAAATAATATTGTTTAAAGAGTATTCACGTACGTCCTTTTCAATGTTTAGGAAGTGAATGACCTGCATTTGACACTTTAAACTGATTTTTCTATAGCCAAAGAATATAAGATAAGATAGGAGTATATTTATACATTTTCCTAATGCACCGTATACTCGGAATATGATTATTGTTTATGAAATGAAACTACTATCGGATAAGAGGTCATTAACTGTACTTTCAATTTATATCTTTATTGTTTGGATTAAATGTTTTGGTTCGGGGAAATGCCCGTTTGAAACTTAATTTTAAAGATGTGCGATTTTTGTGACGCCAAGTGTATTATATTTATGTTAATAATTACTATTAAAATGTCTTAATTAATAAATTAATTAATTAAATAATTAACTAAGGTTTCGTTTACAAATTATGAAAAATCTATCTTATATTTTTCAAATTTTAGATTCTGAGTACAGCAAAAAGTGTATTGGTTTTACTGAGGTGTTTATTTTATTTATTTTTTTTTAACTATACACAAAATTTCTACCAAAAATTTTGCTCAGATATATACGCGCGGCAATATTTGTGAAAGGAAATATTGTCCAGATGATACTTTTGAGGGGTAATTTTTTGATTTTCCGAACGGTTTTCATAATATCTGAGAAAAACCAGGATAAAACGTAAAAAAAAAAACGGGAAATTTACGAAAATAATGCTTTTATTGTTTTTCAATTTTGTTGTTTGTTGTAATTCAATTAAAAATATTCATTAAGACTTAAAATTTGGACAGAAAACTTATATTCTCCTTTTCTAGATGTGGTAAAATTTTGAAAAATTTAAATCATGTTTGAGGTATTTATAGACATTTTAATTTTGAGTTTTGTACGTAATATTTATTTGGTAGATACTATGTGGTAAAATTGTAAGACTTGAACAGAAATACTTAAAAATTTAACAGGAGGTTCATTAAAAGTCTTGATTTGTAGTAAAAAAAATTGAGTTTAATGTAGTATTTTTTTTTTTTATAAGGGAATTTTAATATCTAATTTTGATGAAAATCTTTGAAAAATTATGCGGAACAAATCTAATTTTTCCATTTTTTTTTTTTTATCATATGTTTATTACTAATTTAAGAACGATGGTGAAGTCAGAATTAAGTGGATTGATTAAGTTTCGAAATTATAGCTTTTTGAAGTTTTGATATGCGGAAATTATGCATATCATATATATTAACATATATTATATGTTATGTTAAATAACTCAATATTGTCCTTAAAGCATATTTGTCGTGATCTAATGGTTATTTATTCCTGTTATCATCCTAGGGGTTCTGAGTTTAAATCAATGTGACGAAAAAGTTGTTTACATTTTTTTCCCCTTTTACTTAATCAAGGAAAAAACAAATACATTTTGGATGCACTCGAGCCATCGCTTCCTCGAACTATTTTAATCGCAAAATACCCCTCGATTTGTGCAAACTTTTCTACCAGAAATCTTGCTCCGATGTGTCAAGTGTAGCTTACTGATAAACTGATTTAGTAAAATAATAAATAAATTATTTATTTATACAATGGTTGAACGGTTAATCATCTTTCTAGGTACCCATATTAGCTCAGGCTCATCAACAATATGGCGCCGGTAGATCAGAATTAATGGCCAAGGTTTTGTACTTATCATGTGTAATGCAGTATCCATTGTACGGTACTACGATGTTTCAAGTTACTTATAGAGGATATTGGTCGTACGGTACGTACTTGTATTAAATACGATAATTTTACTTTGGTTTTTTTTAAATAATGTTGAATTTTTTTCAATAGGAAACAGTTTAATACTCGGTGTTAATTGCGAAGGGCTAATGTTAATCAAGCCAGAGGACAAATTCGTCATGTATGAATTCCTTTATTCCGACGTGGAATCAATATTTTTAGATCCCAGCGATTGTTTTCTAACTATTAACTTGATGCGACACCAAAACGACAGCATCTCGGCTCATAAATGTTTCGTGTTTGAAACCCAACAGAAATCCGAAATTGGTTCGCTCATCGTTAGCTATTGTCCGGGATTGGCCGGCTGGATAATTGAAAACGAAGCTCCGGTATGATAACGAGCAATAGGTACTGTGTTCCATACATTTACTAATAGTTTAAATTTCAGGTTAAAGCCATAACAAACGACGATCGCATTCGGCTTTATCACAATGTCATAAACTGTAGACGTAATTTAATTGATTCTGATATGCTAAACAAACCACAGGACGCTTCCGGTAGTTTTTTGAAAAACACTTTGCGCAGGTCAGTATCACGTTAACTATTAAATACATATCACATCCTAACCTAACCTATCGATTACTGCAAATTATTTTTTTAGACTTAGTAAACACAAGTTGGAAAAATTATGGGCTGAACACATTGGATCGTTGTCTGAACATAGCGAAACTTACAAGGGATTTTCCGGCTCTTATTGGTCGTTCAGCAGACAACTGATTTCCCAAAGTCTTAGTCGGTTGTCCGAACAAGACGAACAAATCGCTTTGCAAATGTTCCAGATCATATTGAAATATGCTGGTTTAGGTCAAAATGGTAATAATTTTATAATACCGTAGATCCATAAATTAGATTTCACTCAGTAGTCAATTTTCCATTAGGAGAAGTGGTCCGAAGAGCCGAAGACGAACATGTCACTTTGATACAGAATGTTATGGAACGATCGATGCGCAAAGAATCGTTACTCTCCGAATTGTACTTGCAGTTGATTAAACAGACCACAGAACATCCAGATCCGAATTCCCGGGTAAACCTTCGACATTGGGCTCTACTCTCGCTTACTTGTTCGGTTATCTTACCGCCACAACGTAACGTACGTAAGTATTTGATAGCGCATTTGCGAAAATGTGCTGGCGACTGTGTGACCGAGGAAGGAAAATATGCTCGATTTGCTGAAAAAGTGGGTATTGATTGTTTAACTTTAGGGTTCTAAATTTTAACTTTAAATTTATATACATTTTGTTCAGTGTGTATCAAAAACCCAAGGTACTAGAAGAAGACAGTGGCCACCGTCCAGAGAAGAAATCCTGTGCACCATAAACAGAAGATTGATTTACGCTCGGTTTCATTTTATGGACGGACAGTATCACGCTATCGAGTTCCATCCATCTTCGACTGCTAAAGACGTAGTGGAGATAGTGAAAAATAAGATTGGACTGAGAAAAACGGCTATGGGTAAGCAAGATTATAATACAATAGTTTTAGAAACCAATTTTTTTTAGATTCATTTATTGCCAAACGAGAAAAAAAATGTTTTATTAATTTATTTTGTATATTGGAACATTTTTTACGCTAAGTTCAAAAACATATTCCATTTTATTATTTTATTTCTAATGATAATATATTATTGTATAGGATACGCAATTTACGAAGTATTAGGCAATTCTGAGCGAAGTCTAGTGGCCGAAGAAAAATTGGCCGATGTCATGTCCAAATGGGAACGTTACAGAAACGCAAATACGGGAACAGCAAACACTTCGAAACCCATCCGGAAGCACAGTCACATATTCCTGTTCAAGAAACATTTGTTCCTCGACCAGTACATGGACTTGGACGATCCGGTCGAAAAAGAACTGTTGTACTATCAAGTGTTACACGGCCTTCGGTGCGATCGGTTCCCGGTGACCGACAATGAAGCGGTCAGTGTTTTTTCTCTAAATTTACAATAATAATGAAAAATATTTTATGTCGACGAACCTGAGGAAAATGATTCAATCCGTGTGTTTTATTTTTTGCAGGTCATGTTGACCGCTTTACAAGCTCAAGTGGAACTGGGCGACGGTGAAACCGGTGTAGTGGAATATCGACAAGTCTCGTGTCATTGTCTTCCATCCAGGCTGTTAACCAACGTGCCCAATGACGATGTAGCCATGCACCACCAGAGTCTGAGAGGAATGTCTTCGGCAGAAGCTAAAAAGGCGTTTTTAAATCTAATCAAAAGTTGGCCACTCCACAGAGCCACCATATTTGACGTTATGGTTAGTGACAATTCCGATAAAAATTTTGGAATCATAACATCAACATATTTTTATTTTCATTGATTTTTTTAGCAATCATTCACGTCGAATTGGCCCCGCGTATTGTGGTTGGCCGTCGATCAAGCTGGTCTACATCTATTAGAACACCGTTCACGAAACGCATTATGTTCATACGAATACGACAGCATTTTGAGTTACAGTCCGGCCGTGAATTGCCTAATGATTATTACGGGCAGTGACAAGAAACAGAGCAAGATAATTTTAACTACATCTCAGGTAAAACACATTTTTCTCAGTGGAAGTCTCTTGTTTCTAATTATATTATTATATTCTTGTATTATAAACATATTATTTAATATAAAATATAATGTTATGTTGTTAACATAAAATGTAAATTACAAAATCCACTATAACTAAAATATTTGATTTAAACAAATATAATTTCACTATTAAAATGTTAATATACAATCTATAGTAATATAGAAGTATAATAATAGAAAAGGCCCTATAATATCTCGTGTCAATACAACCAGTTCATAAAGGTTCAAATATCGTTACTGCAAGTCAAAATATAAAATCAAAATGTATTTTTAGCGTAGTTAGTGAAATATTAACAAATCTATATAATTTTGTAACGCATGATGTTGTAGGCTTTCCAAGTAGCAAACCTTATACGGGAATATACGGAAGTGTTACAGTCGCCGCAGACGTTCAAAAAACGGGATGGGACAGGACGGAAAAACGGACTAAATGGATCGAGTTCGAGGCCGGTCAGTATTCTACACAAACCCGCACCAGCAATCGAGATTCTACAAAACACATGATCCGAGGAACGCGAACGATGCGTGCCCGAGAACCGTCGTCCGTTTTATAAGTATTGGCTTTAAAACCAAAACTCGGAAAAATACTGACAAACCTTCAGTTTGTCGATTGTACACCTCCAACTGTACGTGTATAAATCCTTAATGTAAAATATTATTCTCGAAATATATTATATTTAAAAATGATTATGATGGAAAGACACTCCGAGAAAAATGCACACAATAGGTAGGTAGGTAAATTAATAATTTTTATCTATTGACGCAAGTCTTTTTTTAACAGATGGCTTATATTGGTATAACAAATATTTTATCATATTTGTTTTAAAAATTAAATCTAATCATTATTTTTTTTTTTAATAGTTAATGTTATTCTCTTAAATAGAATAATTTAAAATAATTTATTTTTTAGGCATTTATTTATTTTATTTTTAATAATCTAGCTGAAATAATACAAATATTATAAAAATACCTAATATACCTAGTCTACCTAGTCTAATTATATATCTACTGATACTGTAATTTATTATAATACAACATATTAATATGCTAATATACCTATAGTATAAAATAATATTATTATTTCTTTAAGTTACGACAAAACTCTATAAAAGAAATAATAATGTAAAACACATCTTGAAACTTATAAATAATTAGGTAAATTTTAGTGTTTTCTATGTTTTTTGTATTAAGTATACCTATACTTATTAGTTGCTATTTATGTTTTTATCTATAACATAATGATTACATGTACCTAAATTTAATTTACAATAATTATATTAAATCAAATTCTATGTGTACCTACCTATATAGTATAAGTACCTGCTCGTATATATATATATATATATTATTATAATAATTAAGCGATTATTGTTATATAAATCGTAAATAATATAAGTATAACAATTAATTAATTAATTTAAACAATTTGTCTTCGTAGACATTTCATTGTTTTTCTGGTACATATTATATGAAGAAGACACACGCGCACACACACACACACACACACACACACACACACAAAATCGTGCAATTTGTTAAAAAAGAATATTTTTATTTGATAACTTATTTTATTATGTTGTATTCTTGACATGTCTTTTATAATCGATAATTTTTTAAATTTTCCTTATTTGTATGTTCCATTATTTCTGTTTACACGAAGAGTTTAAATATAAATATAATTATTATTAGGTATTAAGCAACATTTTCCATTATTTACCTTTATAATATATGTAATTTTTTAATATAAAAAAAAAAAAAAAAAAATGATAAAAATATTATTGTTATACATTTTTTTGTAAATATTATATTATATTATGTGATTTTATTTTATATCTCTCAATTATTATTATATATACCTAATTAATATATTAATTATCATACTATTAATATTCCAGTAACTATAAATTATTATAATATTATATTATTGAAGAAATTCGCCAAATATTTGTTATAATAATAATGTTGAATAATTTTATATCTTATTATATTATTTAAAAAGAAAAAAAGTGTGGTTTATATACTATTATTTATTACTATTATTATTATTATTATTATTAAAATTATTATTATTATTATTATTATTATTATTATTATTATTATTATTATTATTATTATTTATCTATATTATAGAAAATAATAACACCAGTAAAGGCAAGTATTTTGTAGACAAATTTATCATTACATGCCTTATGCTGTTATAATTATTATTATAATATTATATAACAGTAATGCTATAATTATGTAACCGAAAATCTCACAGACATTTTCCTAACTATTATATAATAATATGCCTATGTATTATAATATTATGAAATAAAAAACAAACTGTCTTATTTTTGTTATAATCCCCAAACCCCTACCTTACTTTTGCCACTGTTAAAGTCTTGTAAAGGATTATAACTGTATAAAAAACCTAAGCAATATTTGAAATTTACTATTTAATCTATATCTATACGCAACAGGCACAACAGGCATATATGCAGGAGGTATCTAAATCACCTCTTCGAAATCTCAACTCCCCTCCTCTCCGAAATGTTTAGTTTAACCTAACCTTAACTAACTTTTTATATGTTTATTAAAAAAAATTCGTATTTTCAATACCCGATTTTAAAAAACACACTCCAAAACTTTATTCTGTATTTATCCCTGTACACAACAATGAATAATTGTTAAAAAAAAAACAATTTTAAATATAATTTGGTTTAATGTTATGAAACATAAATAGTTTTTACAATTTTCCTCAAAATACTTATAAAAAAAAAAAAATACATTACACTTAACTTTTTTACCACTAATTAGCTACAATTTATGATAAATGTCCTGTTAAATTTTCAAGCATTTGGCCAAAACAATTTTATTTTCATAAAACAATAAAAACTAATACTTCTCTTAAAACTTTTAAGTAGCTATATTATAAATAGAAATGTAAATTATATAATACAAATTATGTTATACTATATTATTTATCTTGTATAAATAAAAGATAAATACTCTGTAATTACTATAGGTCAACAGTTCTCAAACTTTACATATCCACGTACCATTTACACATTTTGCAATTTGTCACATACCTACCACTTTTCACAAATATTAGATTTTTTTTTATTTATCAAAAAATAAAAAAATTGTTTAGGTCATTTTACACGTATGGAATTTTTTTATTATTAAATCTACATAATTATAAACATTTAATACACAAAAGTACAGTTATAATCTTCATTTTTATTTATGGATTACATGAACATAATAACTAATAAATTTTTTTATCACTTGTTAAAAAATGTCTTCATGTACCACCTATGAGCTTTTTGCCCACCTACCACTAGTGGAATCCAGTACTACAGGTTAAGAATTGCTGCTATAGGTAGTTACTACTATATATGCAATATACTAACTGGGTTATTCTTATACTAGTCTTTATTGAATGATAATTTAATTATTTGTATTGCCTTGGTAATACTAAATATATTATTTTATTTTATTACATCATAGATGTATTGAATGTTTTTTTTAAGTACAGAATTTTGGATACTATAATAGTAAGTTTTTATTATGTTTATGGAACTTTTTAATGTCTAAGAACTTTTTATTATGTATTCAGATATTTCTACAGGAATTAAACATTCAATTACAAAAGATTTATTGAATAGTTTTTTTATTAAGTTTTTAGATGAATAATTTATACAATTTTTATGATAATTCAATTGTATTGGTTTATCATAAAAATTTTTAGATTTAAGTATAGTTTAAACTTTTTAAAATTGTAAGTTTTACTTGTAACTTGTTAGTCACCTACAAAGAATTCACACAAGAATTCATTATAATTGAATAAAAAAATGAAACTGAAATCAGCCATCAGATCAACTTACCCATTATAATTGAATATTAAAAAAGAGCTAATACTGTGGATGAATGTTGCAGCTATTATAGGTGAGTAGTGGGGAAGGTGGGATACATAAAGTTATTTGATTTATACCTGTAATCAACAATAAACCATTTTATAATGTCAGATTCTATGGCGCCTGTAAATCGTCCTATCGATTTCGGACAAACGTTTGTATCTATTTGTATCCTCTCCACTTTCCTGTAAAACGGAATTTTACAGACCATCTTCTGGCACCCCCAACCTTTAAAAATCATACTATCGACTTCGTAATTTTTATTCGGTTCACTCTGTGAACAAAATTGTTATTCTTAGACTAAACAGAAATATTTTAAAATTTAACAGGAGATTTATTATAAGTCATAATAGATGATTAAGTACTATTTTTAAATGGTATTTTATGACAAATAATGCATGAGTTGTATCAAACTGTCATGGTATTTCTGTTTAGTGTTGTTTGACATTTCATAATTGACCGACCTTCCAAATTGTCACCTCAAGCTCTTGAAAAGTTTGAGGAAAATCTACCGTTTTCGACCAAAATTTTATTCAATAGTGATGTGGCTCACTTTTGGCCTAATAGTTACGTCAATAATCAATATTGCCGTATTGGAATGAAGAGCAACCCAAAAAGGTTCAAGAGCTGCCATTACATCCAGACAATGGCAGTTATAGTTATTTTTTAAAACATATAATATTTAAAAAAGAGTTGATACTGGGGAGGGACTGTTTTAGGTGGGTAGTGAAGAAGGTAAGATTTAATTTTGTAAGAGTTATTTAATTTATACCTATAACCAACGATAAGCCATTGTCCAATAACCAATAAAGTAAATAAAAGTATTCTATGAAAATGTCAGGTCTCCATGATTAAATAAAACTAATCTTACGATACAATTTGATCCAACTGTTGGATTCAAGAATTAAATACCCATTGTGATATCAATACCTGAATCAGTGGCACTGACCAAATGAGTGTGACTTACAAAATATAAATACCTATAATATATGTAAGATAACAGCACTTTTACTAAAAAGAAATCTGACTAAGGTGGTATTTTAAGGAAGTCATTTTTTTGATTGTCCCAGCTGTTTTCATAATAAATGAGAAAACCCAGGAAAAACAGAAAAATAGGTAAGATATTAAACAAATATTATTGAACAAAATATATAATGCATATTCTTGTTTTTAAAATATAAGCGATAAAACTAGGTATTTTGTAATAATTTGTTTTTAAAATAAATTGTATAGTAGTAATCTATTAAGCCATTTCTTTGAATTGAATACAAGTCAGTTAAATTTAAAAATCTTAACTTATTAACTCGTAGTCAAAATATTAATCAGTTCTTTATAGATTATGTGGCCATTTTGAAAATACATGTTAAATATATGGGTAGATATAACCTACATATAATAACTTTCAAAATGTATATATATATACAGAATTTGATTTTTATCTAAAATAAATACCTAATGATATGTTTATGATAGATACAATTTATAATTGTCTATGATTTCATTGTAAACTACTTATTTGAAAAACACTGAGGAATTATAATTTTTAAACATAAATAAATTATTTATAATTTAAAAATTCAATATTTCTGTGAACAAGTTACACTAAATTGGTATGTTAAATTAAATAATAACATACATATTAAATTATTAGATAAATAAAAATTAATTATTTTTATTATGTACTATAATTTTGATACCAAGACATAAGCGGGCTTATGGTAGTTTACATATTACATTCCAGGGATAAGGTATACTTGATATTATACAGGAAATGTTTTGCAACCATATATTAATAAGGCCATGTATAACTATCCAACACAATCTATACATTTTAGTACTTATCCAGCAACCTTAATTAATGTTTGGAAGATAATGTTATCAATGCGATAATTTTAAAATATTATGATTATAATTTTAATTCAAGTCACAAATTCATAGGATTTTATAAATATTTAATTAACCTTCTACTGGTTACGCTGTTTATTTTTCATATTTAGGGTAAAAATTATCCAAAACTTATTTTTTTTTTTTTAATAGTTAATATATAATCTTCAATACATTTAACTATTTTTAATACAAAAATGTATTGTAAATTGTGTTTTTTAGATTTTATTTAATTATTTAATTTATTTTAATTACATAATATATAAATACAGGTATTATAATTATACAGAAATTTTTTTTTTTTTTTTTTGAATGACTCATAAATTTAGATAAATATGTTATCAAGAACTATACCAAATATTAGGTAGTTACATTATTGTGGAAAAGTTGTATTTATGTCTAAATTAAAGCTGGGAGATTATTTACCCTGATAGAAGGTTAATAACAATTATAAAATATGTGACTAGGTACATTAAATTTGTAGTTTACAAACAATGTTATAATATATTTAAAAAAAATGATTATGGGATTTATTATTTATTAGTCCCATAATTTTGTAATTCTCTGCATAGACATGATACTCGCAAAAAAAAGTTTTGATTGATATAATCTACATCAAACAAAATAATAACAATATAACTGGACTGTCTTACACCTATTTAGATTAAATTTCATCCACAGATTATAAACAATAATAAAGTTAAATAGTAAAGACTTTCAAAAAATAATTTAGAAATCATACAACAATTATAAAATACTCAGAATATATAGCTTTATTTAAATATTCTTTTTATCGATATTAGATACTTCGAGTGGTTCTTTGAGTAATAATTCACTCTCCTTTATTTTGAGGGCTTGATCTTCAGGTTTGTTGTTTTTATTGATACAAGGACAAGATGACAGTAACGAACAGACATCATCATTGGCAGCATCACTATTTTGATCTCCAGAGTTTTCTTTTGGATTTTTGAACCAGTTCAATATTGGTTTGATCATACCCCATAAGAAAAGTAACAATGGTACAAGGATGCATGGTATACAAACCATTGTTCAGAATTTCATAAGCTGGTAACTAAACTATAACATAACAAAATAAAAGTTTCAATATAAATTAGGTATATTAATATTGTTATAACATTATTGCAATATATGTTAAAAATTGCAGTTTTTAATTTTGAAAGTTGCATCGAACAAAATTTAAATAAAATTGTTGGAAGGGACATATACAGAACAATTTAATATACTTATATTTACATAAAACAATAAAACATTAATTACAAGTAATAAAAAACTATTCTGAGCAGTATATTATTTTTTCCCTTATTATCAAGATATAACCCAGAAATCAATATAAATTATACAAACAATTGAATGTTTTTCAGAAAAAATGACCAACTATGTTAAAAATGTCACATGAAAGTTTCTATACAAATCTCAAATAAAGCAAGAATTTTGTTAAAATAAGTAGTTAGTAATAATAGAATGAGAAATCTTGATAATCATAGAGAAAATCATGGAATCTGGTGTATACAATATTAATTAGTGATTTAGCCTTTGGGTATTAAAAATAATACATTTCTCACTTCACTTAGAATTTTAAATATTATAATATAAACAAAATTATTTGATTACAAGTAAACTTCTTTATGAATTAAAATATATTTTCAGAAGTTTTTCTAATAGGTAAGATAATCAGTATAATTGAAAAAAATTGACAAGTACTTTTAGAGAAAAAACCCCCTTCTAATCTCTACTCTTTTTCCATAATTGAGTTTCGGGCAGTAGATTAATGGAAAAGTTGGTCACCATTTAAATTTTTTTTGTCATTTCATTATTTAATAATTAATCACTACTTAGCAGTCCTTAATTTTATTACCCAAGTTTTATATTTTAAAGTAAGTAGGGACCTATTGTAAGTTATTGTATTGTATTATAATTTTCAGTACTTCAAATAATAATTACCTAAACAACACACATGTCAATTGAAAAATTACCAAAGTTTTAACATTAACTAGATTGTTTTTTACATATAATATTGTGTGAGGTAGGTACCTAAATATAATGCAATAAAACTCACAATGGTGTGTTTGAAAATCAATTGCACTATAATGTGTCAAAAAAAAAACAATGAACATGTATGTTACATTCTTTTGAAAATGTTTTATACGTTCATAGTCAAATTATATAGAAATGTAACTTTTCAAACTTGTAACAATTGTGAATACTATTGGCCTACAGCAAAGTTAATTGAAACATATTTGCATGGATACCTATTTGTTGATAATAAACAATTAGTTTTTATAAAAAAATGTGTATAGATACTGTGAGAACAAAATAAAACATACCTACCAAGTGTAAAATGTAGATTTTTGCGAACAGCTATAATTCCAATGGCAATAGTTAATTTTCTACACCTTTATAACTCGACGAGATAATCAAAACAAATTAATTATTACCTACTAAAATAGTAATTAGTTAAATAAATTCCAAAAATTATAATCATAACAAAGGACTTCAGAATAAATACTACAACTCATCGTGAAAATGATAACAGACAAGATAATATGATGTGATAATCGTCGAATTGTAAAAAAATATGTTAAATTTTTAATAGGCATGCTTTGACGAGTAACCAAATGTAACCGGGTTAAGTAATAATATAAAAATTATGTACCTTCCGATAGCAATATTTGATAGGAAAGCCCAGTGCACCAGTGGTTCCCAATTTTGTATACAATGTCACCACTATTTAACTCTTAATTTGTACTTCGAATTATTTAATTAGACGTCTACCCAACACCTAAAAATTAATTTTTTAACCCATTTTTAAAGTGTATGAACAAATAGGATCCGGGTCACTTAGATTCCAACCATACCTTTGGGAACAGTGTGGATCTAGTTGTCTTGGGATCAAAATATTATCTAAAAGTCCAGATAACCGAATGTTATGAGTATATACAATTATCATAATAGCTGTTACGTCGTAGGTATATAGTAGGTTAATATTTTTTTGAACTTTATTTTATTTAACTTTAATTTATGTCCCTTCACAATTATTTTAACAATTAAAAACCAATCTAAAAAGAAATTAATCACCTCACAGACAATTTATTTGAAAAAAAAAAACTAGACCATTTAGTTGTACGTGTTGAAAACAATCAAAGTAATTTACGAGGGTTTGAGACCGTTTTCGTGTCGCGCACTATTCATACAATTGTACAATAATGGTGTAAGCCGTAAGCATTTAATCTACGCCGGCTGTTTGTAAACTTTGATATCTATATCATATAGGTAATTATTTTAGTATTCAGGATACAAACCGATGGTGATAAAAAACTAAAAATAAAACTACATTAAATTGCCTAATAGTGATCATTCGAAATCACGCATAAACTGCGACTTGATATTTTGCAAAAAATAACAACCATGGCGTGGTCGTACGGAAAAACATTGTTAAGGACAAGGTGAAACATTATCACATCGGAGGCATAAGCAGTGGCGTATTGAATATTTTTCCTTAGATCGTATGATCTATGCGTTTTTCATATTTAAGACAAAATAAATAAAAATCGGACACACCCAATCCGAACATTGATCATTGATTTTTACACGAACTACACATAATTACAGCAAAAACTTTATTCAAGTACATTCACCAGGCACGTAATATAGGCTTCCTATTTTGTAAGTGGATACTTATATTTAATATAATACACAAAACCAAAAGCATATCTAAAACACAGTCACAAAGAAAGGCAAGTATCTGAACTAGTCGATCTCAATCAACATTCAATATATTTGGTCAGCCACCCACCCGCCCATTTTAGTCGTGACGCAATTGCCTCAAAAAAAAAACCCCACTTCGGCACGCCACTGGGCATAGGTACTGGCCACAAAAATCCCACTATTCCTGCAACTCATCACAACTATCATCTCGATCTCATCACAAAATCTTTTGGGGCGTTCTGCATATTATCCGTAGAAAAATATGTATGTCGATCATATCGCGCTATCGTCGATAACGGCGGCCCTCCCTGACAATTCGAACCTATCAACTCGGCCATTACTGTGACACTACCGTGTCACTAATTATAAAACACTGACTTCGTTAAACAGTACGATGACAGTATGTCAACGAGCGGATTATATTATCTCTGTAAATAACCGCGACAATATAAATATGGCTACACAAGACAACGACCTCAGTACGTCAATGGTATTATAGTGATTATGTGTAATATTTCGGGTGATTTGGATTACCACAATACAAAGTTCGCGTAAGCCAATCATAATAATTATTGTTACATTAGCACACACGGTCTGCCGTTAAAACAATGAAAAAAATGTAACAAAAAAATTGCAAAAAAGTATCCGCCCGGATAGGGATTTGAACCCTAGACCCTTAGGTTAAAAGCCTAATGCTCTACCGACTGAGCTATCCGGGCATGTGTCTTAGAGAAGTAAGATCTTTACATATAACTACTTTATACTTGTTATTAATATTTTATAATGTGTGTTCAAAATTTTTTTTGGGGAATTTGTAATAATAATTTTTATATGTGCAATTATTATTATTATTATTATTTTTTTTTTTTTAAGTTTTTAGACTTAATTTGCATGTTAGGTAGGTAGGTAACTATGCTGAGCACACCAATAGACAATTTTATTAAAAAATCATTAGTAGTTATATATAATTACTGTCCCGCGCCCGGCATTGCCCGTAATTTTTCGATTTTTTCATCAAATGTGAAAAATCGAAAAAAAACAGAGGAAAACGGGAAAATTTAAGAAATGTAGATACTAGTTAAAATAAATTACGGCCTTCTTTTTTCCTATGGAAAACTTTTCTATGAACAATTTTGCTCTAATTTATTATGATAGCAATTTTTCTAGAAAGAAATTTGACTGGAGAGTTACTTTAAGGAACGGTAATTTTTCGATTTTCTCAAGAGTTTTCTTAATAAACAAAAAAAACTGAGAAAAACGGGACAATTGTTTTAAATAATACTCCATCTATTTATGGAAATATATTAAATTTGTTTTTTAGATTCTGATCATAGGGAGGAATGGTTTTATTGGTTTTACAATGCTGTCCAACATTTTGTCTGTATTTACCATCAATTGATTGCTATTTGATACAAAGTTGTTTTACACTTACATAGGTATTAGCCAGCAATACTTTTTAACTGTCATAAATATTAAACAAAAATATTATCATCGTATCATGTACTTACTACGGTTATAATATATTGTATATTATATTAAGTATAATAATATTTTACTTTATATTTAATTTTGTTTATAATTCCAAACATTTTGAAGAACGTATCTATTCAAAAAAAAAAAAAAAATTATGAAAAAAACTGAAAAACCAGTAGGTAGCAGTAGTGGTAAAAATCGGTTATGCAGAGGTTTTTATAAAAACACAATATTTTACTGGAGCTATTTTACCACTGCAGTGTGTAATACACTGACAGTTAAATGTAGATATAAAATTTATATTTTTGTATTCAATTTTTTTTCTAGTAACTGATAGCAAAAAATAACAATCGCAACTTTTTCAATTCCAACATAATTATTATAAAAAGATCTGATACTACTGATGGGTGCGCTACTGTTGACGGGACATTGGGAATGTAGGATATGTAAGGCCATTTAATTTATATTTTTAAACAATTATAATTCATTGATAAACAAAAAAGATTCTGACCAAAGTTCTTTTACATACATGATTTGTAAGGTTGAAATGTTCACAATTTTTATCAACATTTGACCTTAATATGACTATAAAAATAAAAAAATTTACTGCATTACACTCTACATTTAGTTTTTTGACTACTAAATAAAACTTATAATGAGCCTCCTGTTAAATTTTTAAATATTTCTGTTCGGTAAAACAATGATTTTCACAAAGTATCTACCAAATAAAAACTTCATAAAAAACTGGCAAACTTAAAATACTTATAAATAGCCAAAAATCTATCAAAATTGTCATTTTTCAATTTGAGTAAAGTTTGTTTAAAAAGTTGTTTATAAACAAAAATAAATACTTATAGTAAAACTAAATAATTTCTACACTCCTAATGGTAATCCAGTATACTCACTTGACAAACAAATCGAGAC